>RJWM01014302.1:0-50898 GCA_004363535.1 Dasyprocta punctata
CTTCAAAGCAGTTACCTATGCCATCAGACATAATGTAATCAAACAAAATGAAATAGAATAAAATCACTCAAAACAAAACAATGGAAGCAATACAGGGCTTCAAAACAAGATAATAGGAAACCAACAATGGTTACCATAATATATTTTATCTTTGAAATAGCTGTCCATGCCATCAAATATAATAAAATTAGACAAACTGAAACAGAACAAAACCAAACTAAACAGAACAATGAAAACAATACGGGATTCAAATCATGATGATAGATTAACAATGGCCATTGTCTTCTCTTTTTAGACACTTCCTCCTCTTTCACTTTCACAATATTTACTGTGCATTTTGGATCCCACTAACTCCTTTAGTTTTTTGTACTAGGGGGACAACACGATATTCACCCATGTGACTCTAAACCATTTCATCCATGAGCATGATCTTAAGTTGTGTCCATTTACCTACAAGAATCTCGAGGTTACCTTTCTTCATAGCTGAGTAGCTTTCCATTGTATAAAAATGCTGTGTCTTTCTTGTCCACTCTGCAGCTAATGGGCAAGCTACCCCCACTTCTTTCTGGTTTGCCAGGGGCTTTGTGACCTCAGTACTGTAGACACCGAATCAGGGTCTGCCACATATGGGCCACTCAGGAAATCCTAAGTGAGAGGCAGTAGGTAGCATTATCATCTCCAGCTGTGCATTAGGAAACTGAGGCCTAGAAAGATCAGTTCCAGGACCAAGACTAGAATTCAGGGGTCTGTCTCTGGAGGATGTTCTCTTACCACTGCATTACCTATGCACACTGGGAGGAGAAAAGACAGCCTGGTCTTCCAGAAAGCTCCCTTCTGTGTCTTCAGGACTATAAAGGCCTGAAAGTTAAAGATCTCCTTGGGCTCCATGTTGTGCTCAGAAAGGCTGAGGCATGACAAGAGCCAGGGCTTAGCAACCAAGTCAGGGAACTGCCCAGGAGAAAGTGTTGGACTGGGCTAGATATGCTTCATTAAACAAGTATTTTATATATAATAATAAGGTACCATGTGGTATTCTGATCCAGGTATACACTGTGTAATGTTTAAAAGGCGAAACATAGCTCTCTCTTCATTACCATTTTTCTTGGTGAAATTATTCAGGATCTTCTAGTTTTTTGAGGTACACAGTCCCTCACAGCTGTCACCCTGCTGTGCAGTAGCACACCAGAGCATCTTGTTCTCATCTAATGAGACCTCAGCAACTTGACCAACCTTCCCATCTCCCTCCTCCGCTTTCCTCAGCCTCTGGTAGCCAGCCATTCATTCCACACTCCACTTCCATGGCACCCCTTCTGCGCCTTAGAAAGACCCCACTGGCCACAGACAGAGCATGGACCGGTGTAACAAAGCTGAAGGCCTGGAAACCAGCTGGGGGCTGAGACAGTGGTGACCTCTGCCAGGGTGGGTGACCATGGGACAGAGAGAGTTGGCTGATCAAAGAGATTTCAGAGTTGTAACTGATCAGATTTCAGTTGAGAGAGAGAAGATGACTCTCAGGTTTGGAGTCTGCATTACAATAGGCTTTTCAGACTTTTTTTGACCATAACTTAAATATGTTTCTCATGTTGACACAGAATACACACACATGCACATGCACACTCTTATGTTTAGCAACAACAAAATATAGGCCTTTCCTTTGTGAAATGCTCTTGTGTGTTTTCTACTTTGTTCTACAGTATTTCTTGTTTCTCTTTCTTTTCTTCTCTAAGTGTTGGTGGCCATGGCTACACTGATTTTCTGACAGGGCCCAGCTTGCTGTTTGGAAAGGTGTGGCCACAGAGAGACTGGAGGTGCCTTTGCTGAGGATCAGAACACACATCAAGGCCACAAGGCAGGAGTCTAGAAAGCCCTGTGTCCCTGGGCCTCTTTCCCCAAGACCTGGGTCTCCACCCAACCTGGCATTCACATTGCCTCTGTCACATGTACCAGTTCATTCCTGGCCCTCCTCTGTAGTAAATCTTATCAATGAGCATGCATAGACAGGGCTGGGGAGGAGGGCAGGGTTATTTCCTGGTGGGTACAGAGTTTCAGCTTTGCAAGATAACAAGAGTTGTGTGGACAGATGGTGGAGATGGCTGCACAACAAGTAAAGGTACTTTATCCACCAAACTGTACATTAAAGAAACGGTTAAGATGGTAACATTTATTTATGTGTATTTTGCCACCATTTTTTAAAACTATGTGTAAACAAGCTAATTTTCAAAAATATCTGGTGTAGTCTTCTGGAGATGAAGTCTCCGGATTGGAAGAGTTCTGGAAGATAGTCTAGACCACCCCCACCCCCCTGGATACTTAAGCTTCCTACACAATATTACTAAAACATGGTACCCAGGGCCTGGTGATAGTGAGCTCAGTGACCAGCAGGACAGTTCTCCTTGAGATAAACTCAGTTTCCTCCAAGCTTCTACTACTAAGCCTAATTCTGCCCACTGGATCATAAAAATAACCTAAACTCCTTTCATGTACTGGAATATGTATTCCATAAATATTTATTGAGCACAGTACCACTAAATACCACTGACTGATCTTCCCAATCTTCTCTTTTCCAGTTGAACATTCTAAAATCTAATGACTACTTCATATATTGCATTATTTAATGTCTTTTCAGCAACTCATAGCTCTTTTGAAATAACTAAATTGCTGCTTTTCCTCCTATCATATAACATCTAGAAACAAGATGTGGCTATAGCCATGGCCCCCAAACTTTGCCACCTAAAAATGGGTGATTCCAGCGGGTCTTCTAGGAAGGATAAGGGGAGAGGGTGTAATGACAGGTGGGTGGGAGAGAGATCTGAGGGTTGCGATGACATATGGCGTGGGGGATGTGAGATTTGTCCTTCAGGCGCAAGATTAAAATAGCACCCAGTACTCAGGTGTTAAAGATGGATCCAAATCCAATCAATCTTGATTCTTATCTCTAATTTATTCTGCCTCTTCAGAACCACATAAACCTTCCTCCTGCTTTCCTCCAGTGAAATCTTTGCAGTGTGGCACAGGACAGGGCTTTGCTACTCTATAAATACACATAATGTATGATTTTCTCCTTTGACTCTGGAACCTAAACAAACAGAATATGTTCCAAAAATTCTGTGAACCCATAATTTAGTGGCCATGTACTCCTAAAGAATTTCATTCTAAATATAGAGAGGTATTCCTCTGCAGAAAAATATCCCAGCAACTTGGTTCTAATATATAATTAAATCCTCTAGATACTTAGCAGTTGTATTTTATGGCTTATTTTGAGTGTTCATATTTTATCAGGAAATTATAATTTTCCTCTAAATAGGAATTTTTACAAGGCTTTTGAATTATGATGGCTGGTTTCATGTTTCAACTATAATTAAAACAGTGAAAAGAAACAGTGTAACCATCCTCACACATGGTTCTGAGGAGGGTGTGGTCCTCTAACCTCCCTGCCTCCACCACCCCAGTGGCCCTGGGGCCGGGGGCCACTCTGACGCATTGTGGGCTCTGTTTGCAGCCACTTGGTGGGAGAGCTGGTTTTAGAAGGGGATAGCATGGCCTGGGATGAAGGGTTGAGGAGAGCGTTGGCTCCTTGGCGTGTTCCAGGCTCAGCTCAGTGGTGCCTCCCCAGAGAGGCCTCCTGCTATGTCATCCCCACTGTGGCTGCCATGCCCTCTTCTTTTTCATAATGCTCACTTTCTCAAAAACAGTGACATATTCTCTGCCTCCACACTGGACTGCTAACCCCGTGAGGGACAAGCCAAAGTCTTTTCATTTGAGATTTTATAATCAAGTTCCTGGACCTAGTCCGAGTTTACTAGGGTTGCCCTAGTACCACAGAGTACCACAGATATGGGGACTTACTCAACAAATCCACTGTGTCACAATTCTGGAGGCTGGAAGGCTGAGACAAGGGCGTGGCAGGGTTGGTGTCACTTGTGGCCTCTCTCCTTGATTTGTGGATGAACACCTTCTCTCTGTCCCTTCATACAGTCTTCCACCTGTGCAAGTCTGTCTTGGTTACTTTTACGTTTCTCTCATTGCTGGGACAAAACACCTGACACCCAAAATGAAAGAAGGAAAGGTTTATTTAGCTTATAGTTTTTAGAGGTTTCAGTCCATAATCAGCTGCTTCCAAGGCAGGGTGGCATGGCACTGGGGCAACACTTCAAGGCAGCAGCCAGAGCATAAGCAGGGAAACAAGCCTTTTCTCTTATATTGTACACAGGCTACGGCCCCCCCAGGACTGGTGTAGCACTCACAAAATCTCTGTGCCCTCCTCTTGCACAGGATGAGGCTATTTACAAAGGATCCTGGCTTCCTTCCTGCTGAGTCTCTCAGTGAAACTTCTAAACTTCTCAAACTGACACAATGTATCAGCCATAACAATGTCTGTGTCCTAATTATCTTTTTCCTATGAGGAACACTAGCCATGTTGGATTAGAGCTAACCAGAGTTGCTTTATTTCCTTCAATTATCTTTTTTTCAAGGCCCTATATCCAAATATAATCACAGTCTGAGGTTCTGGGGTTATAACTTTATGAAGTTCTGGGGAGACACGGTTCAGCCTACAGCACACACATTAGGCATTCAACAGATGTCTGCTGATTGAGAAAGATGAATGAGTGGCAGGACATAGGAACAGTGGCAGGTGTGCTCTTGGAAGCTCTGGGATATTATACTGGAAGTCTCTCCCTTCTCCTCTCCCTTTTCCCACCACCCACATCCCAAAGACCTGGACACTTGAGTCTGTCAACTCTGGGCCCAACCATACCAATCCACTGAACCCCTTGCTGTAAGCTCAGATGTGAACCTCCATCCCACTAGAGACTGACCATCTTCAGGAAACCTGTCTCGTTTGTCCTCAGAGGACCCTCACTTGGGGGTGTGGCTGCACAGCACACAGGGGCCTCCGAATTGTTGCCATGGTGATGACCAGACTGTCACAGGGCAGAACCAGGCCAGCAGAACACGACCATCTGCTCCCCCTGTGCCTCTGCTGTGACTCTTAGGTCATCGCCCATGGGCAGCTGCAGCCCTCTGTGTCCTTGTGAAAGAAACCTCCTGTGTTCCACTCACTGGTGGACTTGAACCAGGGTGTTTATTGTGAACTTGCACAGCCACACAGGTGGCTTTGGCTTCCTGTGTTCTGACCCTTTGCTTCTTGCTTTCCATCAGGCATCAGGTTTGGAGCCCAAGCCCGTAGCCAACAGCATTCTCTGCTTGCGTGACAAAAGATGGGAAGAGGTCAGAGGCGTCCTGACTTCTGCTTTCAGTCCTGAAAAACTGAACGAGGTAAGACCCGGGAAATGCCATCTCTTTTCCCTTTGGGGACAGGCTTCTGTCTCCAAGTCATGATAGACAGCAAGTCCACCACCATTACTTGCCCAGCAGCACATCAAAATGACCAGCTTGCAGGGGCCCTCAACTTCTCTATTATGCAGAAATATGGGATATGGTGCTGTGTGCCTGCCATGTCTCCAGCCTCCCCGTCCCCAGTTGCCATGAATCAATTGTGAGTTAACAGCACTTATGGCACTCCAGCTCTGTCCCTGGACACTGCTCAGGGCACTTTGGGGCCCCAGGAGAAAACTGGAACAGGCTTTTCATACTTCCATGCATAATGAATCCTGTGGAGAACTTGTTAAAATGCAGATTCTGACTCAGGAGACGTGGGGTAGGGTCTGAGCACACATTTAAAATGACCTCCCAGGAGATGAGGCAGTTTCTAAACAGTGACACACGCTTTGCATAGCAAGGAAGTGAAGAATGGCTTGAAACAATGGTGGGCACTGAATCCAGTCTCAGATAGGAAGGTCATAACCATGGAAGAAGAAAGGAGATGTTTTTGGGAGAACTGGAGGTGGACGGTCATGCCCAGAATAATCCTGGAGACTAAGTCAGAGGGACGAGACGTCTCCACAAGATGCCGCCAGCTCTTTAAAGGCTGGGCTGTCTCCTTTCCTAACTCAACAGGCCACTTCCTCCCAGTTGTGCATCTAAAAGTGGGTGTTTGCACTGCCTTTTGGCCAATTTCTCAAATGCCTGATCCCAGCTGCTACATTTTGTGCCTGAGTCCGATAGGTCCCTCCCCCTCAGAGACTGATCTGGCTTTAATATCCGTAATTCTGAATTCCTTAATAACTCAGGTGTGAGAATTTGGGCCCTTGTGACATGGAGTGGTTAATCAGTGTATTAGTCAGCTTTCCCACTGCTGGAACAAAATATTCTATATCCACAACTTAAAAGAGGGGAAGTCTGATTTAGCTCATGGATTCAGGGGATTCAGTTCATGGTTGGTTGACCCCAAAGCAGTAATATCATAGCAGAAGGGAATGGTGGAGCAAAAATATTAGTTCATGGCAGCCAAGAAGCCAAGCAGGGGAGAAGTACCAGAGAGCATGGAATAAGGGACCAGATATTCTACCCAAGGCCATGCCTCCATGACTTACCAGACACACCCAGAAAGTATGCTCCACCAATCCCTTGGGTGGTTACCATGCCAATGAAGTTGACACAACAAAGCTTAACCATCACATCCCACCCCTTGTGAACTTGATATCCAAACACACTTCCTTACACCATATTAAACCCCCAAATAAACAAAGCATAATTCCACCTAA
This sequence comes from Dasyprocta punctata, assembly GCA_004363535.1. NCBI lineage: Eukaryota > Metazoa > Chordata > Mammalia > Rodentia > Dasyproctidae > Dasyprocta > Dasyprocta punctata. The sequence goes on from RJWM01014302.1 coordinate 6,606, forward strand.
CACGACTATCTTGTGTTCAACCAAAAATGCAATAATCCCTCCCCCAGAGTCTCATTTCCAGCATTTTTCAAGACTCAAGGCAAATAAACCTTTAGCTGTGAACCTCTGTAAAAATGAAAACAAGCTACATAATTTCCAAGGTACAATGCCACAGTATATATTACTGTTCCAAAAGGGAGGAATAAAGGATAGAAAAGAATGAGACCAAAGCAAAATTGACACACAGCAGGGAAAACATTAAGTCCTGTAGCTTCGTATCCAGCATCCAGGTATAAGGTGGTAAAATGTGAGTTACAAAGGGCTTCGGTGACCCCAGCCTCATGGCCTTCCTGGTTACAGTCCATATGGCCTTTCTTTGAGCTAGATCTGCTCATGGCCTACAGCTTTCCTTAGCAGACACTTTGTATTCGTGGCATCTTTTCACTTCCTGGAGTCTCCACTTCACCTTTAGCTTCATTCCCACAGTTTCATGCATTGACCTCTCAGGGACTCCTTGCCTGGTCTCCCAGCCTTCCCTGAAATGTGGGTGAAAATCTCCCCAACCCCACAACTCTTATATTTTGTATAGTGGTAAAACCAGCAATGGATGAATGATGTCATGGTCTCTCGTCTGCTAGAGCAGTAGGCAGACCACCTTGAACCATGGCTGCAGTGGCTTCTCAGTGCTTGGATGGCTGACCATTATGAAATGAGTCCTGGGGAGCCAGTTCCCTAGGCCCTTTTTAAGCAAGGGTTCCGCAGACTCTCTTCTCAAATGAAAGGTTTATACTCTTGCACCCTTGGACTCATAATGGGCAGGATTTTGCTTATTTCTGAGAGGCCCTCAAGGCATTTTTCTTCTTATTCCTAAACAAAGTACTTGGTTTCTTTTTAATGGTGCTAATCTTTTCAGCAGCCACACCTTCTTTGGCCCCAACTTTACACATGGTTCTTTCTGGGCAAAAGTTTACGTTTTTCAAATTTTTCTTCTCTACTTTTTGCCTCTAATTGTCACTATAAATCTGACTAAAAGCAGCCAACAGTACCCATGGCACAGTCTGAGTGTTGGGCTTTCTTTGAATTTCCTTCACAAGATTAATTAATTCATCATGCTTAATCTCAGTCTCCAGCAGACATACACAAGTGTGTAACACACATCATCGCAAGTCCAGTGGCCAATGAAGTCCTTGTTTTCTACTAAAACCTCATCAGCCTGGCTTTTACTGTATGATTCCTGTCAGCATTCTGGTCCTCTAAACTCTGACCAGAATCACTTATCAAGTTCACTTATCAAGCTCTACATACAGCGTTCTAGGGCTTTTCCAGCATTTTTTTTTCTTTGAGACAGGATATTGTTATGTATTCCAGGCTAGCCTTGAACTCACTATGTAGCAGAGACTGGTCTTGATCTGTTAGCAATCCTCCTGCTTCAGCCTCCTGGGTGCTAGAATTACAGGTGTGGGCTACTGTCACACCTGGCTTTCTCCAGCCTTTTTCTCCAAACTCTTCCAAATACCTGCTGTAAGCTAGTTAAAACGGCTTCTAAATCACACGCTTATGTATAGTCACATAGTGCAAATTTTTTTTTGCTGAGATAAAACACCCAACATCCATAATGATTTTGATTTGCATTTCCACAAGTAGGCTTTGGATCTTGGTGGAGGACCATTTCAGTTTGTTATACTAACTCACACTCACTCAACTGAGTGTGCCTGGCACACTCTAAAGGCTTCATATTTATAGGAATACACATTCTTCACCATATCCCTGCTAAATGGTATATTTTTGTTATTCTCATTTTATAGAGGAGGAAAGTGGGGCACAAGGAAAGTGAGTACTCCAGCCCTGAATAGGAGGGCAGGACTATAATCCGGCTCCAAAATTCTCTTCACATCTCTTCTCTGACCTCCAAGAGATTCTCAGATAGAGCCCGGAAGGCCCCTAAGACTGTCCCTGGGACCGTCTGCAGGGCAGGGGAAGAGGAAGTGGAGCTGAGAGGCATCTGTGGAAAGCCAAAGACTCAGAAACTATGTTCCCTAGTTTCTGCCTCCATTTGGAACCAGCTGTGGTATGAAAACAGGTTTCAGGTTGCAAAAATACAATGTTCTCCTTTCTTCCTTACCTTAAACTGTATAAGAAATAGAGATCCCACCTGATCAGGCAGGTTTGCTAATCCTTCAACTGAGTGAAACAGTTGTAGAACCCAGCTGAAAGAGGGTGGCAGACCTATCAGGGATGCGCATGCTCAGAGCCTTTTTCCTAGTCTTGATCAGATACGGTGAGCGTGAGCAGGAGACACCTGTCCACAGTCACAGGGGCCCACTGGAGACCACAGCTTGGAACTAATTGGTTTGGTTTGGGGGCGGCCTGGGTTTGAAGGGTGAGAAAGCTTCCCAGGTGATTCTAATATGAAGCCAGTGCTGAGAACCAGCACAAGGGAAGTTTCCCACGAGGAAACACCAGGAGGGGAAATAGCCTGCCTCTCATATGGCAGTGGGTCCCATTCCATATTTATCTGTCATCAGAGGTTTCATGAATTTATTTGTTGGAAGGAAGGGAGAGCCTCCTTTAAAAATTGTAAGCCACCATTGAAACTACATGGACAAAGTACATGAAACATAAAATGCTCAGATAACCAAGGCTGGGGAGAGGGGAGCAGAGGGTAGTAAACCCAGGACTGACAGCTCTAGCTCAGTTGTGCTGTATCCCAGCTCTTCATTTGTGGGGAAGCAATGACTGCACAGCACTGCAGAGGTCCAAAGAGCATCATTATGGACTAAGAAGAAAAGAAAAAAGTAAGGGAGAAACGTTTTTTAAGTTTGAGCTCTGGTTCTTTGCTAAAAGAAATCTGATTGATTAGAATCCGGATTTCTTTAGCACCTTACAAGGCAGACTCCAGAAAGTAGCACAGTAGCACTTCCAAAACAAATCCAATGCTTCTGATCCTGGATCCTCAGGATTTTCTGATTTGGAAATCAGTCCCTCAGGACATGAATTGGTTGAAGAAAAAAAAAGTTTCTGCAGGGTGCTCACAGCACTAAGATGGAATGTCTTAGTGATTTTCTCCTTGCTGGAATAAATACCTGACACCCACAAGGCAAAGGAGGAAAGGTTTATTTTAGCTCACAGTTTGTAGCTAACAGGCTCCCAGGCAGGGTGGCATGGCAGTGGGGTGGGGCAGAGGAGAAACAGTCCATGGCATGGCAGGAAGGAAGCTGGAAGCCACAGCCTGCCTTCTGTCTTTCCCTTTTTATTCCATCCAAACTACAAGCCTGTTGAGTGGTGCTACTCACACCCAGGGTGGGTTTTACATAATCTACCCCTGGAAGTATGCTAAACCAATTAGTGGGACAATTCAGGTATCACACCCATAATCCAGTACCACACATCTACCACATATCTATGCCTCCTGGAAGCCCCACCTATGAGTGCCTGAGGTTTTGGGGGTACATCTAGACATAAGCCATAATATAGAGAGAGGGAGAGAGGGAGAGGGAGAGGAGAGAGAAGAAAGAGTAGAGAAGAGAGAGGTGCAACATTAAGGGACTTCATAGGCAGGAATTCTCTAGGTGTTGCTTCATTATTTAACATACACTGCCAGTAAACTTGAAACTTGACTGGAAGTCATTTTTCTATCCTAAATAGTTCAATTCAGATTCCTGGTTTTCCATCTGAAAGATCCCACTCTACAAGGCAGAAGTAGTCCACTTTTTCCCATTTCTGGAGAATTTAGACTTGGAAAGTTCAAGCTTTCCTAGGCCCCATCTCAGGAGAATCACAGGAAAGAAGTTGGCTGTGAGAAGGACAGAAAGACGACCATCTTCGGGACACAAGAAGGCCACCCAGAGAGTGTGCAGAGCAAAAAAGAAGCATTCTGGGGAGAACCTTACTTACGGGAGGAGCAGAGGTGAAATCTACCAAAAGCAGCCCAAACTGGAAACTAGAGGAATGTGGAAGGAGAAAGTGTTTCAAGGAGGAAGGAGCTGTCAAAGATATTAAATGCTGCTTAAATAAAAAGAAACTTGAGTACAAAAATGTATACAGCACAGATAATGTTTATGAAATGCTAAACAAATACAGGCATCCTTTTTGATTCATAGATCGCATGCCTGGGGTTATCCCTCACTCATCACATGGATGGGACCCACAGCTTCTCAGCAGGCAGGCACACCTTCCTAAACAAAGAATCATCACTCAGTTTTCAGCTGTGCACTCATTGGGCTTTCTCGAGCTATAGGAAGACCCTGGTCATGGAAAGCCTGGTCAGAAGAGAGTCTTCATAATTCCAAAGGCAATGGCCCTTTTTCACAGGAAGAGCAAGGTTTGGGGCTCTGAGTATGGAGGTCACTCCAAGCCAAGGTGCAGACAGGATACAAAATGTGACCAGAAGTGGTGTTCAGTCTGTGGAAGATGGGAAGAGGGAGACAAAGGGGAGAGCAGGCTGCTTGACAGGAGTGTCCTGACAACCTCCTTCCAACCTGCTGGCTCCTGGATGCTTCCTTGGGCTTTAGCCTGCAGGCTGCCTTTCACCTTTAGGTCACTAGTTCTCTCTGTGATTAGGTCAGAATGGGCTTGGTAAAATCCATAATCCCAGCCACCCTGACCCCTATAGAATCAAAATGTCTAAGGGTGATTGAGAACCTGTAGGTTTTACAAGTGCACTGCATGATTCTGCGGCATGCCAGCATGGAACACCCCTGGGGTGTTCTGCTTGGTCCCCTCTGTCACCATCTCACAGCTGCTGCTTCCATGAGCCCAAAGGACCTGGCCCCAAACACCCCTACCCCACCTTTGCTTTAGTTTTCTCTGTAGCACTAACCTTCCATTTAGTTTACTTATTCATTGTGTTTCTTTTACGTCTCATCCTGCTAGATATATGTTCCAGGGGACAAGATTTTCTTTTTCTTTTACATTAGCATTAATGTAAAATTCTTTTACCTTACCATTGCCATACTAGATACATAGTAGGTGCTCAATAATGATTGCTAAATGGATGAATGAAGAAATGAAGAGCCAAGATTCCTACTTATCTTAACCAACAGCATATGACAAGAGTATGATTTAAAAAAAGAAAAGAAAAGAAAATGTTAAGAGGATGTAGCGAATTGTTGACTTTCTGGATGGACAGTCATAAGTATATACATATAAAAATGGGGGGGAACAGGTTATAAAGACACAAAGTTTCAGGGAATCAGGAGACAGCTCAGGGATGCTGAGCCTCAGGCACTCTGAGAGGCTGGGGACCAGAGTCAGTTTCCCAGAAACAGCTGTGAAATATCAGCATCACTAGTCCTTTCTAAATTTGTAAGTAACTCTTGGACTTTTTAATCATCAAACTGCAGAGTTTATTCTTGAGCTAAAGCTTTGTTTTCCCTTGGAATTCCAAGGCTGCTTTCTTTAGAACCTGGGCAGCTACTTCCTTCTCTACCTGTGTCTTCAGGTGCCTTTGTATCAAAAGCTCTGAGTGGCATCATTTTATCTACATGGCTATGAGGCTGCCTCCATCAACAATACTTGAAGTTACTTTAAAATCATCATTATATCATGCAGTCCTATTTTTATTTAGGATTCCATTGGTTTCAGGCTCAGTCTTGCCAGGGATACTAGTGAAAGTGGGCTTGCTGCACCGCTGTTCAGGAAGAGACCATCACAGTCACAGTCTGGTGACACACAAGTTATTGTGACTTAATGAAAGGATTGCTGGGCATGGCTGGGAAAACAGCCTTTTGTTTCATTTCGTTTTGTTTTGGTTAGGGAAAATTCTGCCTGGTAAACCTGCCAGAACTTCCATCCCACCTCCCAAAGGATTAATGGTTTTAAAAATGGCAACTGGGAGATTTATTTAGATTTTCTAGTCTTTTGCTAGATTTTTTGCCAAAGACTATGAGTAAGTAATCCTGGGATTGTATAAAATTTTAATATAGATCAAGAAGTGAATAGATTTATTTTCATGAAACAAAATTGAGGCTAAATTAGTACTTCTCAGAGGGAAAATAATGGGATCTCTTGGGGACTCTGAGGAGTGCTTGTTTTATTTTTAAAATTTGTAACTCAAGAGGAAGGACATGGTAGAATCCATACATTTGTGTATTCCTCTAAACTCTTCTGATTTGAAAAACAGTAAGTCCATTGGAATAACTTTCAGAGACTCTCCTAAGATGGTGATTGTCAAAAGGGCAGGAAAACTTTGGTATAGTAAACAATCAAGGCATGTATTGAGCCAAAATGCACCTACAGCGTACTGGTATGATGAAAGGTGTGAGCTAGAAATCACTTCTGCTCCGATGCAGATTTTGAACATCTCCCCAAAGCCCATGTGTTTAAAGATTGGTCACCAGAGAGGTACTACTGGGTAGTGGTGGAGTCTCTAAGAGGTGGGGCCAAGTAGGAGGCCTTTAGGTCACTGGGGGGTACCTTGAGAGAGTTTGTGGGACCTCATCCCCTTCTTCCACCCTTTAATTTCCCAACCATGCAATGAGTGTTTTACTCTGCCACACACTCCTGCCATAACTGTTGCTCGACTCCATGCCCAAAGCAGTAGAGCCTGAACTGAGACCTACAAAAATAGAAACAGAATAAACCTTTTCTCATTAGAAGTTGAATACCTCAGGTATTTTATTACAGTGATGGGAAGCTGACTAAGACAGCTACCAAAGAAAAGGACTTGAAATAATTGAGAAGGAAAGGCTATATGATCAAATGATTTGGCAAAATACTGTGAACCATCTTCTTTGAGATTCACCATAGCTTGGGGGAGAGCTCAGTAGATTGCCTAGTGTACATGAAGCCCTGGGTTTGATTCCTGTGGGTGGGGGTTTGGTTTAGAGATTGACGTACTAAAGGACTTAGAAAAGACCTTTGAGAAAGAAATCTGTTTAGCTTTATTATGGCCTCAATCAAATAAATTTTCAAACAGGTAATAATATGTTTGAGTAGTGAACTTCATAGTTGGTTATCGAGAGAAAGGAGGCTATTGGGTCTTTGCAGGTCACTTCCACAGTGCACCACATTTTCTGATGCCTCCAACTCAAAATCTAAGGCCAGGCCCAACACTGACCAGGCCACGGATCCAACTCAATACTATAGCTGTTTATTATGCAACAAAATACCTAAAGTGGCTCAAAGTTTTGTATGTTCGAAGTCCAAACTTGGATGGCATTGTTGGTTTGAACTTCTGTGGGGGGTGACAGATGGTGGCACATTATAGAGGAGTTCATGTAGAATCAAATGATCACATCTCAAACTGGAGCAGAGAGATACAGAGAGAGAGAGAGAGAGAGGAAGGAAGGAAAGGGAGGAAAGAAGGAAGGGAGGAAGGAAGGAAGAAAGGAAGAAAGGAAGGAAAAAGAAAGAAAGAAAGAAAGAAAGAAAGAAAGAAAGAAAGAAAGAAAGAAAGAAAGAAAGGAAAGGAAGGACGATCCCTTTAAGGGCATGCCCCAATGACCTAAAGTCCTCCCCGCCACCCCAGGCCCTATCCCTTCAAGGTCCACAGCTCTCTGTTCAACACAGCCACCCTGAGGACTAAATCTTTACACAGGGGCCTTTGAGATCACTTACCCTCCAACAGAACCCAGTAGAAATGGTGGCCATTTACTTATTCACCCAAATAACCAAGGGTGATGGTGACCCTCTGAGTAGACAGAAGAAACTGCACAACTTCCTACCCGAGAACCTGTAGACATCCGTGTCAGTCGAGAGGGAAGGAGCCAATCACACTGCAATGCCCAGGGACCCAGTTTTTACGTCAGACAAGCAAGAGAGGCTGGCATCTTACACAGCTCTGAGAATCCGGCTCTCTGCCTGAGTTTTCACTTTCACCCAGATGTTTCCTGTCAGGGAGGCGCAGTCAATAATATATGACTCTCAGAGGCGGAGGCAGATGTGGTTATTATTCCCTGTAGGCCTTTCCTGCCTTAGAGAAGACATATTGCTCAAGAATGACTACAGTTTTTAAAAATTTAAGTTGATATAGCCAGCTTATGAGTAAATGCATAGCTACAACTATTTCAGTGCAAAAGTCCTTGCAGAATTACAATCATCATCACAGTTTTGTTTGGCCTGTAAATTTTCACTGTAAACTCTTCAGGCAGTCACATACCAGGGCTTCTGAGGCAAAACACAGTTTTCCAATAACATTAGGAGCAAGCAGCTTTCTCTAGGTGGCATCAGCCTCCAGCAGTCTATTTTTAATATTTGCTTTTATTTCTTAATCCTTCTGAGACATAAAAATGCAAGTCATTATAACCAAGTGTGGCTGCGGTAATAAATACTTCAGAGTCCAAAAATACATTGTCCCTACCTGACCAGTTGCCCATTTTCCAGAATGTCTGGGTATTTATCTAGCAGCAAGAGACCATTATTCTGCAACACAGTTGTATTCCACTGACACCTAATCTCCTAATTAAAATCAGTATAATGATGGACTGTTTAAATTCTTGTTAAAACGTTGCTTTTCCATTTGCATTTAAAAGAAAACACACTCCTCATCACAGGCACCCCATCCTGGGTTATAATTTGGCTTTCCCTTGCCAGAATCGTAATGTCACTCTGCCTTGTTGCTGGTTAAATCTAAAAGAGCATCTTAATGCACCTCCCAGCTTGGAGGTTGCTTGGCAACATCGCCAGCCTCCTCCTCCTCGGGGTGAGTTCTAATTGGTCACAACTCTTGACAGGAGTCACTGACTTATTAGAAATGACACTTGATTATTCACCTAGATGGCTAGAGCTGATACTTACCAGCAGGAAATTTTGCATAAAAATGAGTCGTGGATGTTTTTCATGTCTGGGTGGCTTTTAGCAAGTGGAAGAAGGAAGTGAGAAGTTTCATTAGCTAGAATTAATTGTTCACTTGTTAGTCACTAGTTTGGAGCACTTGAAGGTACTTGTTTTGCCATTTTCCCCCCCAGGAAACACTAGGTTTAAATACCTTCCCCCACCCTCATTAGCTCATCCTTATTTATTTAGAAAATCTCCTCTCTGACATCAGCCCCAAACCAACGCTGCCCACAGGCCTACTGTGTCAGTCAACATTCCATCACTACCACAAATACTGAGATAACCCAGAATAAACAGAAAAAGGCTGATTTTGGCTCACATTCTGGAGGTTTCAACCTGTGATCCACTGGACACACTGCTTTTAGGTCTCTGCTTGGGGTAGGGGGTGGGGGACAGCATATCCTTGTGGGAGCGCATAGCAAAGCAAAACCACTCCCTCCAGGGCCAGGAAGTGAGAGATAGGTAAAGGAAGGTACCAGAGACCCATAATCCCCTTCAGACCACAGCCCCAATAACCTAAAGACCTCCTACTAGGCTCCTCCTCTTAAAGGTTCCACCACCTCAGCCCCATTGACTGGTACCTAAGTCTTTAATAAATGGGCCTTTGAGGGGCATCCCAGGTGGAAGCAATAGCACCAAAGAGGAAGAAATGTGAAATTGATGTATTCACAAATATTTATTCTTGCTACCTTTACAGAGTTTATAATATTGAAGGGAAAAAAGGTACATAAATTAGTGCATTATAGCCAAGTAGTAGAAGGTGGTGGCAGAGCTGGTGTTCTGTTTTGAGGATCAGAAACCACTCCAGGGGCAGGGGGAGGTACAGGGAGTATTCCAGCACTGAGCCCTGAAGATGTTGCCAGCTTCTGAGAGGGAGTGTGCTGCAGGTGGAGGAGCTGCAGGAACAAAGGCATCTGGACAGAACAGCACAGGGCGCGTTGAAGGAACGGGGGAGAATGAACAGGCTGGAACACAGTGTGATATAAGGGATCAGTGAGAGAGAGAAAATGGGAAAAGTAGGTTGAGGCTTACAGAGCCAGCCGCTCTGTGCCGGGGGAGTGTTCGGTGTGTACTCCACTAGAGAGCCAGCAGCTATTAAATACTTGAAAGTCGGGGAGTGAGCTGCCTAGAACTCCCCTGCAGGAAAAAGGATTCCACTTCAGCTGTTTAATTTCAAAGGTGGCAGACTGTCCCCAGACTCAGGGGGCAATTCTTCCTAGGACAGACTAGGGGAGGTGCAAATTGGACCTCTGCAGTCTCTTCTCTGCCGTAGCCCCAAGGGGACCAGCCCCCCCGGGGGCTGTGTTTGGTACAGGGTGACATTTCTACTCTGGCTCCTTTCTGAGTCCCTCTCCGTGCTTTGGTAAGTGACTCACTCAGGCTGCAGAAGAGATCCTGTCCTTCTCCTCGCTGCATAGGAAATACGTTTCCCCGGCACCCTATTCTCTGAACTCTGGAGCCTCAAAAGACTTAAAATGGGTGAATTCTTTCTTTCTTTCCTTCCTTTCTTTCTTTTTCTTCCTTCCTTCCTTCCTCCTTCCTTCCTTTCTTTCTCTGTGTACATAACGCATCTCAATTCTTTCCTCCTCCTTCCCTTCCACCTTCATTTTTTTTTTTTTTTTGCCAGCATCAGATGTGTTTATGTATCTTATAAGTCCGTATAAAGTTAATGGTCATACACACAGATTAACAGGTTAATTTTTTTTTTCTTTCTCGAGTTCATAGTGTCGGATCTGCCTAGAGTGAAACTATAACTTAGAAGTGAATGAATTGAAGGGCAAAGGAGTTCCAGGTTCTGGTTTTGCTGGGAAAGCAACAAACCTGGAGCCATACAGTCTGGAGTTCTAATTCTCACTTTTATAAATTATTTGAGCACAAAAAATAACCAGGCTGTGTTTTGTGTAACTCTGACATCAGTGCAGCAAAGGGATGACAGAACTTCCTGAAGGACTCAGAAACTGGATGCCTTTTCCATGGTCCCAAGCTAATGTCTCGATGCTTAGTGTTCACCTTGGACTCATAGAACATTAGAGGAGAGGGATGTTACAATTCATTGCAATTAGATCCTGGCTTGGGACAAGGGCTCAAGCTCAGACAGATTCCAGTGCCATGCTCATGTAAGAGGTAGGACCAGCTGGAATCCCAGGTGTTTCATTCAGAGCCAGTTTTCAGCAGACTACACTGTGTCACAACTAAGACAGAAAGAGTACCTCTATCAACTGGTGTCTTTGATGCCTGCCATGTCAATGCTTAGGGAACATGTGGCCAATTCATCATCACACCACTTCTAGAGACCGAAATGAATGAAGAGCACTGTGCTCATTCCTGAAATAAATGCTAAGAAACTTTAATAGTGGATGATAACACACAAGAGTTGCCACAAGGAAATGACATCAGTTGTGTAGAGTATTAGTAATCGATTGTCATTTAATAAGATTTCTCCAAAGCCTAGCAGCTTGAAACAGCAAAGCTCTATTAGCTCATTGTTTCTGTGGCCCTGGAGTCCTGCCTGGCTTAGCTGATGCCTCCACTTGGGTCTTTTGGGGTACTGGTCAAGTTGCCAGCCCTGCCTGTGGTCTCATCAGAAGGTTTGACTGGGGACAATCAGCTTCCAAGATAACACATGTGGGTATTGGTGGATGGGGTTCTTGCTGGGCTGTGGAGGAAAAGATAAAAGCTTGTGCCATGTCTCTCAGTCAATAAGGACCTCTACAAGGTCTCAGCAAAGTGTCACTCAGAAGAGCAATCTTGTGACTTAGTACAGAGTTGAATGGAAAGTAAGAAGACAGACCAGAAGAGTCTCTCAAAAAATGTTTAGCTAGTACACCTATGTATCAGGCACTGTACTAATGCTGCAGAGATGCATATGCTACTGTCTTTGTTCTCATGACACATCCCCATTCCAGGTGACAGGTGGCAAAACCTGGATCGAAAGGTGAGTAGGGAGATAAAGATGAAGAGACAGGTGCAGAGAAGGAAGGACCAGTGTCCTGAGGAGGCAAGAGCAGATGGGTGCACTGGGGAGTTGTCCATGAGGAAGGAAGGGTGAAGAGGGTGGGGTTCCAGGTATGCCAACAGGTAGGGGGTGGGATCCTGCAGGGGACAAATGCCATGTTGGGACCATTCACTAGGTAGAGCTATATATTTTATTTTACATATTTTGTTTCTAATCTTTGTCACAATGCTTCAGGGAGGCATTATTATTCCCATTTTGTAGATGAGCGAAAAAGAAAAGAGAGAGAGAGAGAGAGACAAGAGAGCTTTAAGCAACTAACTCAGATCGCATGACTATGACCCCACCAGAGAAGGAAATCTAGCCATCAGCAGTGGCTTCAGGTGTGTGTCTTCCACAAATGCACTCGAATAGGCCAGAGTCTCACCCTTGGGAAAGGACAGCCCAATGTGGAATTCTGGGGGACCGTCTATGGAGGTGGGGAATCTCTCCTTTGAGCAGGTGACCTGCTCAGCTCCTCCTGGTCATTACTTCCTGTGTTGCCTCTTTTGCCTACTCATATTGCTCTCCCACCTTTGGAATTCAGTCACTTGCTGTCTGTCTTGAGTCACTTTTTTAAAACTGGGCACTTAAATTATATAACAAAGTCCAAGTTAAATGGGAATTTCCTTCCATGTATGAGTGTGATGATTTGCCCTCTGTAGTTACTGCTAGATGCCAAATCGCTGCCCAGTCATCCATATGGCATTGCCTCCGATGGGGACTGCCAAGGAGAGAGAAGAGAGGAACAAAATGAAGAAGTCTCCCTAGGCTTGGCTGCTGGACTGTAATCCCAGTCTAGGTCAACTCAGACTTCTATGCACAATACCACTGACTGGGAGGTTTAACCAGCACAGTTTGTTACAATTTTGGAGTCTCGAGGTTGGACACAGGGTACCAGCACGGTTAGTTTCTGGTGAGGCCGCTGTTTCCTGTTTTAGAGGCGGCCGCCATTTTGCTGTGTGCTCATGTGACCTATTCTTCGTGGGTGAGAGGGGAAGAGAGAGAACAAGAGAGAGGGGACAAAGGAGAAAAAGAAATATAGACAGAAGTCTGCTGTCTAAAGACACAATCCTTTCAGATCAGGTCCTACACTTAAGACCTTTTTTTTTTTTTTTTTGCGGCACCAGGGATTGAACTTACAACCACGCACCTGGCAGACAGGCACTTGAGCCACTGAGCCAAACTCCCAGCGCTGGTTTTTTTGAGGCAGGGTCGCACTATGTAGCTCAGGCCAGACTTGCGCTTGCGCTGTAGCCCAAGCCGGCCTCGAATTCACAATGTTCCACCTACCTCAGCCTCCCAAGTGCTGGGATTAAAGGTGTGCGCTCCCACGCCCGGCTCTTAAGACTTTATTTAACCTTAATGACTTCCTAGGGGGCCCTATCTCCAAATACAGCTACACGGGGAGTTAGAACAAAGGCATATGAATTTAGGGAGGGACACAAACGTACGGTCTATATCAACCCTCAAGAAATCATTTTTGGAAGCTGGGTGTAGTGGCACACTCCTGTAATCCAGTACTTGGGAGGCTGAGGCAGGAGGATTGTTGCATGTTCGAGACCAGCCTGGGTTACAAAGTGAACCCAAGGCCAGCCTTACTGCATAGTGAGACCCTGTCTCAAAAAAAAAAAATTAAAATTTCTATTAACATTACTATATGATAATAAGCACAATAAATGTATATTATGAAAAATTTAGACTAAAATAAAAATTCACTCATCATGACTGATATGATAGTGCCTACCTCTAATCCCAGCACCCTGGGAGGTGGAAGCAGGAAGACACAAGTTCAAAGTCAGCCTGGGCAACTTAGCAACTTAGCAAGACCCTGTCTTAAAATAAATAGTAGAATAGGGATGGGGATATAGCTTCATTTGAAGGCCTGGGTCCAATCCCTAGTACCAAAAAATAAACAAAACAAAACAAAACAAAACAAAGAAAGAAAGAAAGAATCACTTATCATCTTACAAAGAAGATGAAAGGTAACAACCAAGTTAGTCTTATAATTAAGGCCCGAGAGCAGCACTGTATAGTGTGTGAGCATTTGTACAAAAACCTAGAGAAGAATTGCTGGGTTTGCGTAAAGACTATGCAAGCCCATCAAAGAGAGCTTTTGTTTGTATGCAACTCGTGTGAGAGTAAATATTCCAGAACTGCTGTGCGTAAGGCAAGGAAGAAAATCTGAAATGGCTACTGGCCAACACACCGATCATGCGCCGCTGTCTTATAAGATGTTCTCCACATTGCTTCTTGAAACATTTTTCATATTACATGCCCCATCTCATTTCACATTAACCCAAATAGAAATGTCATTATCCATTCAGTTCGACAGACAGCAGGCAGAGGAGAGGAGAAAATTGCTGTTACATCAGGCAGTAACAAAGCTTTCTGGGCAGAAGCACACAGAGGAGCTGATGGTTGCCAGTTGGTCCAGCTCCCTCACTGACCAGGCCTTCGCTTGGCTTTAGAGTTGGTGGATCTCTCTTAATACACAGACATGTTTCTGAGGAGCCCTGTGAAAATCAAATTTCATACTGCATCTCTTTTCTCACTCTAGGAAGCTTCAAGCTTGACATCTATGAGACTTTCTTCCAGTATTTTCCTTTTTTAAAAGATGTAGCTCAGGACGACGTTAAACTCACTGTGCAACCCAGGTTGGACTCGAACTCACAGAGATCCTCTTGCCTCAGTCTCCGGAGTACTGAGATCACATGTGCGCATCACCATGCCCAACTTCCTTTCAGTATTTTGTCGTTTTGCTCTTTTAACATCTTGCTATTCTTAAGAAAGGTATTTTAGTATCCACAGTTTTATTAAAATAGGGTTCACTTATACCATTAAGCTTATTTAAATAATTGGGGGAATATCGCTAATGACACTGGCAGTAGAAATGTGACTTCAATCAGACTGAGTTCTCTGACTTTTAAGGAAGTCTGAGACTTTGCAAATGATGTCCCAGAGGCCACTTAAAGGGACCAGTTTACACACACATCTTTACTGGTACATTATTAAATTGATGGTTTGTGAGAATTTAGAATACAGTAGTCATGAAGAGTCAACACTTACTAAGAATAAATCAGAATTGTAATGTTCCTTTATTTTTTCTTCCTTGCTTCTTTTTTTATCTTTCTTTCCTCCTTCCTTCCTTCCTTCCTTCCTTCCTTCCTTCCTTCCTTTCTTCCTTCCTTCTCTTTCTGATAGTAAGGATTGAACCCAAGGTCTTTGCCCTGAGCTACATCCCCACCCCTACTTTTTTATTTTTCATTTTGAGACAGGGTCTGAGTCATTGAGTCTGGGTTCAAACTTGTGATCCTCCTGACTCAGCATCCCAGAGGGCTGGGATTACAGGTGTGCATCACCACACCTGGTTCACTTCTTTCTTGAGTGGGATTCAGGACAGGCAACTGAGGTACCCTGTGTTCTATTTCAGCCAACCACCTGACAAGGTCTTCACCAGCCAATCATTGGTAAGCTGGTATCTGACTGTTTATTTAGGTTCGTGCACAGCTGTTGCAGGGATGATGAAAATCCCTGTAGGTACCTGACAAAGCTATCTGCACTTGACCCTGTCTATGCAGCCATGATCTGAAAGGAGACTTGGAAGGCACCCTGACCACATTGAAGGTGAATGAGGAGGAACCAGTCAAGGCCCCATTGTCCACATATGTCCCCTGGCAGAGCCATTAATGGCGCCCATGGGACACAAATCTTTCCTAAAAATCCATAGAGCCCTCGGGGTTGGCTTGCAGGGAGCCATGGAAGCCACATGTCCCCCAAATCCCACCCACAACTCCAGACTGTGGCCCACCAGAAGGTTCTAGGGCAGTCACAGATGGTTCTGCTCAGATCACATGGCTGGCAGACATTTTTACAGAAGTAAGTGCAATGTTAATGTGAAACCTTTCTAGTAAATGGACTCTAAAGGGTAAAAATCAATGGTGCACAGTTATGACTCATGGAAAAAGATCTTGTTGTTTTCTCTGACCAACCTGAGCCACGTTCGCCTGGGTTACATGTCTTTGAAAAAGTCAGCTTATACCTGGCCCTGGGATGACTTCAGGGTGCAGCTCACAGGAAGTGATTCATTTATCATTTACTGTACATAGTAATAATTACTATGTGCACTGAAATAGTACTGTGTTCCATTTATGTGGCTGCCTTTTAGGACTGACTGATTAAAAAATAGAGTTGTGTGTAAACTCTGTGGTCAGTGAGGCCACCAAAGGGATGGAGGACAATTGTCTTGGGTATTGGGGCAGTGTCACAGGGAAGTGGACAGAAATAAAACAAATAAGAAGTTGATGGAGGGTGTATGAGATTTCTGTCACTACAACACACAACACCTGAAGTAGTCAATTTATAATGAGAAAAAGGCTACTTCAGCTCACAATTTTAGAAGTTTCCTTCAGTGATTAGTTACACTCATTGTTTGGGGCCTGTAGCAGCCCATAAGGGCAGTAGCACATGGCAAAGTGAATTGGCTTCTTTCATGACAAAATTGAAATTAAAGCCACATCCCCAATGACCTAAAGACCTCCCACTAGGCCACACGCGTCAAAGGCTCTAGCACTTGCTACTAGTGCCCCTGGGGAGCCAATCTTTACCACGTGTACTTTGGGAGACACTGACGATCCAAATAATAGCCAAGGCAGCCAGACTTTGCTTCAATATAATAACATATATTCTGATAAGAAATTAATTTTACAGCATTTTTCCCAATGCCTCAAGGTGTTCAGAGCAAAAAGTAGGTACTGTGTCATCAGTAAAATTCAGTCATTTATTTAACAAATAATTACTATGTGCCAGGTGCTCTTTTAGATTCTGGAGATACAAAAATGAATGCACAAAAACCTCCCCTGTGCTCAGGAGTATAATATTCCAGTGTCAAAATAGTGAAATCTAAATATACAGTAACGGGGCCTGCGCAATCGGTGTGGACCCCAGGAGGTGAAAGAAATGGGCTACTTGGGAGCCCGCCCAACCAGGCCTGAGCGCCTCCAACCAGGACACAAGTAAGACTGCCTTCTGGGGGCCTGCATGACCAGCGTGGACCCCAGGAAGAGAAACACGTGCCCCCCACCCCCCCGTATGCCTACTGTGCACGGGCTAAGAATCAAGGACAAAGCTTCCCCCACACACACACACCAAAGCAACCCGCTCGTTCGGAGGTCTGGCTATATTGATAGCAACTAAGGTATATAGATCAGCTGGATGCTAGTATCGTTTTGTTCACTTTGCAGGCCTGGGGCTGGCAGCCTGAGCATCTCTTTGGAAGATGACAGTGCACAGTGTAGCAAAAATGGGGGATTCTCTTCTGTCTTGTCTTCGAGGCTCAATATTGTTCTCGTTGTTCTGCTTTGTTCTGATTAATTTTTTTGGCCTTATTTTATACTCTGTTTTTATTGGTTTTATTGTGTGGTGTTTTTTTGTTTTGTTTTGTTTTGTTTTTTTTTTGGTTTGATTTTACTATACCTGTTGGAAAGGTCAACTATTCTGAAAATAACAAGATATAATATGGTAGCTATTGTTTTCATAGCATCTTTCTTAGAAGTTCTGTACCAGTTCTAATGCTTTATTTTGATTGACTTCATTCTGTTACATTTTGTTGGATTTTATTATCTTTAAAATAAAAAAATTTAAAAAAAAATAAATATACAGTAACATTTTGAAACACGTTTTCCGTAAGTGAGGCTCAGAACAATGTATGACAGCACAGTTGTCAAACTGGGGCGCCGTTCTAGAATGTGCATTGCTTACCATGATTCCCTCCACATTTTCAGCTTGGCCACACTCAGAAGAGAATAAAAAGTCACGTGGGGGCCACCCGCTGAAGCGAAGTGACAGGTAGCCAACAATGAGGTCTGAATTTGTTGGCCTGGGTGTTGGTTGCATGAATATTCATGGCACCGCTCTTTCCGTGCTTGAAATTTTCCGTAATAAAAATCCTTTAATATTAAAAAAAGAAACTAACAATTTCCATGCATGGGATAGGCACTCTCTTGAGGTCAAGAGTTATCCAGTATTTGAAGGTTCAAGCAGCTTAAGCTCACATGAACAACCATCCATCAGACATGCTCTAAAAATAATTCCTGGGTTAATGAAGAAGCTGAAATCTATGACCTTAGGTTCCTTTGGATGCGAAGATTCTGTGTTCTTGTAGAAGATGTAACATATAACTGGCACAGCGTGGACTTGGGCTGACCCCCAGAACAGGGCGTTCAGAGTGTGGTCTATTTATCCTCATGCTAAGCCCTTGTCGTGAAACTGAGTGCGAATTCTCAGTTTTGTGTTAGTACTCAGTGAGCACTTTCACAGTTATTTCACCATATGTACTTGAAATCTCAAAATCATTTTTTTGCCCCCCTCCCACAAAATAAAAGATTTCTTAAGGTAAAATAAATGTTTACAGCTATTGTATTTCAGAAATATTTGCCAGTTTTAGAACTTCTTTCTTCAGCTTAGCTGTTTGAAAGGTGCTCTCTAAAGTCCTTTTTTTTTTTTTTTTTTTTTTTTTAGAAAGCATTGAGTATAGGCAAATTAGACACCCTCCCTGCATGGCGCTCTAATTACTCCTTTGTCATCCATTATCAGATGATGCCCCTCATCAGCCAAGCCTGTGACCTTCTCCTGGCTCATTTAAGACGCTGTGCAGAATCGGGGAACGCCTGCGACATGCAGAGGTAAGGGCCTGCTTAGAGATGAGAAGCCACAGCTTGGAACAGCTGCTTCCTGTAACTGCACACAATTGCTGGGCAAATTCCTTGGGCTCGGCAAGCTGTGGAAATGCTAGGCTCTCATAAAAGCATGGATGGATGGACTAATGAGAAGAAAGGAGATTTATTTAAAACAGGAAATGGAAGTGGCCAAAGCCTAGGGCTGTGTGCCCTGCTGAGGAAAGCCCAAGTAGGCAGTGGTTAGCCCGTGGGTGAACTCGACCTTCCATCTGCGCAGCCTCACAGTGGGTAGGACATGCCGGGTGAGAGGACAGGGACCTGGGGAACACCCTGAATCTTCACGCCTGGGAAAATCATGGGCACCTCCGTATAGAAGCCATGGCTAGGGTGGATGCCAAATTGAAACAACTGATCATCTGACTTTTCTCCTAGAAACTTTAGTTGTTTAATGCCAAAATATGGCTTATAGCAGTTTAGGAATGAATGGGATGGGGAAGTTAGATCAGCTGGACGTTGATTCTTAAGCACTATGGCTAATAAAATAATAGCATAATCATTGGTGACATTTATATCGCACCACATCGCTGACCAAGGCTTCTCATCCATGTTCTCTGTGATTGTAGGGTACATGCATTGGCTAAAGATAAGGTGGGCTTGTCAACTATAAAAGCAAAGTAAATAACTCTTTAAACCTTGAAATCTTCAACCGTTAGGGTCAGATGAACTCACATTCAGTAGCCTCATTTTTGTTCTTATCATAATGAGGAAATGTATGGTCAGTGGTAAGAAGTGCTTTCAATAGAAGTATTTGCAAATGGCATTTGTCCCTTAATGATAAGTTGGTGGCTGCAGAACTGGGGTAAAGGGGAGCTAAAATGTGCCTGCATTGAGGACAAAAATAGACCTTGTAATTATAAAAGGGTGCTAACACCCCAGTTGTCAGCCTTCTTTAAAAGAGCTTTATCTGACTATTCCTGTAAGAAAACAAAAAAGAGTAATTGCAGTTTAAAACAGCTTCTTACGGGACAGGCTTCCTCTAGCCAAAGAGGTTAAATCCTGTTATTTGTTTCTAAAGTGCATTGTATGTTTTCATAGCCATCTACATCTGATCACGAGGCCTGTTGCAAAACTTACCAGTATTTATTTGAATGTGAAGAGCCCTTGTTTGTTGCTCCTTTAAAAACTGTAAAATCATGAGGAGCTAAGTTAATAAAAGTAGATAATCAGGTGGTTCATCAATACCAGTTCGATGGATATCAATAGATCAATAGATTCTGGCCGGAGGTGGGGTTTGCATACACAGCTTTGGGGTAAAACAGAGTCTTTGGGTCTCCTCGCTCCCCTCCCTCACAGGGAAGATAGTGTACAGTACTCTCCTTGGCGTTTACTCTGCTCATTAGCTTAAGGGCTAAGTGACGCCCTGAGCTGCTCTCTGCTCCGCAACTTCCCACTCCTTCACATATTCTTTTATATTGCTCTTTGAGATAGCGTCTCAATGGAGTTCAGGCTGTTCTTGAACTCACTGTGAAGCCCAGGCTGGCCTCGAACTCATGGCAAGCCTTCTGCCTCAGCCTCCCCAGTGCCTGCCGCTTCCCATATCCTTCCACTGCTGCTCAGCCTGCGGCTTCTGTCCCAGCCTCCCGCTCAGAGCTGCGGGGAGCTCCCCTGGGGACCAGGATGGCAGTGCCTGGCTTTGGCAGGAGAGGTGCATTGTGGGTATTCAAGGCCAGCGTCCTTTGAAACTCAAGGGTTTCCATCTCTGCAGGTGCTACCGAGCGTTCGCCACTGACGTGGTGGCCAGCGTCGCCTTTGGCACCCAGGTGGACTCGCAGAAGGACCCTGAGGACCCCTTCGTGCTGCACTGCAGGCGCTTCTTCGCGTCCAGCATCCCCATACCCCTCCTGCTTTTAATCTGTGAGTACAACACAGCCCTGCGCAGCCACACCCTGAACTCAGCTTTCCAGGCTCCACCCACACTGAGGAAAGGGCATAGGTGGCTCTAGAGTTGCCAGCAGGCTGCTCACTCTGTGCCTGGGGCCTCTTATCGCCAACGTAAGGAGCTTCTGCTTCACCACTGTCACCATGAGAACAACAAATGACACATCATGCTAAATGCTGTGCACACGTCACTTCAGCCCATAAAAAAAGTCCTGGCTTCAACCCATAAGAAAAACATTCTTAATCAGATATGGTGGTGCACACCTGTAATCACAGCACTCAGGAGCCTGAGTCAGGAGGATCTCTGTGAGTTCAAGGCCAGTTTGAGCTACATAGTGAGAACGTGACTCAAACCAACAGCAAAAGGTTCTTGTCTCCATTTTCCAGATGAGAAAACAGGCTTGGAAAGGCAGAGCCAAAACTAGAACTCAAAGCCTTTCATTTTCTGGGGCACCCCCCCTCCCGCCCAAAAAGAGAATTGTCTCCACTGAAAGCCACTGTGTAATAAACTAGAGGTCACGGGCTCGGTGGCCCGATGCTGCGGAGACTGGCCCATTGATTTTATTTTTATTTTACAAGGGAGTTTTTGCCCTCTGGCCACTTCTAGCATCTTCTTGCTTTTATGGAAGCATCAGAGTGATGTGTTTATTGTCACTGATGAGTGCTGCGATTTCCAGCCATTCTGCTGAGCTGGTGAGTCCTGCTCATTCCTCAGCTAATTTTGTTCCCATTTCTGATCCGGTTTCAGTGGGAGCCCCTGTCGCCTCTGTCAGCTCCATACTGAAACTGGAGGAGGGGGTGCTGTGGGGATGAAGGACGCGCTCCCTTCCCCCTCACGCTCCAGCCCAGGCAGCTCTGGGGGGCTCTGCCCAGCGTCTCTCTCAGGGGGACTCAATGTGCCTGACCCACAGATCCCCGAGGACACAGGGCCCAGACTGCATAAAAGCTACCACGGGGAGATTGTGGCAGCTTTTATGGATGGTGCAGGTGACTGCTCTGGGGACAGCTATCCAGAGCAAAAAAATGCAAATGGCCACCAAGTTAAGACAGTAAGTGAGCTCCTGGCCCTCGATAAGATATGAGGCCTGTCCTGCAGCGTGTCCTCTCTGGATGAAATACAGTGACCTGCAGCCTGTGACATTGATCTAAAGCCTGAGATGGGCCTGCTGAGGGCCATCTGGGAGTGGGGCTCATCGCTAAGTATTTACTCTGTGCAGGGGGTGGCTGAGGGGCAGAGATACCCCAGGCTGTGACCCCAGCTCTTGGGACGATCCCCAGGGGTCAGGCCAGGCGCTCTTGGTGACTCTAACTCCAGGCTGACACTTGCTTCCTAGTGACAGAGGTCTAATAACTGTGGTTTATTGTCGCCTTCTTTACAATGCACTTTTGCTTTTTCTCTTTCAAGTATCGTTTCCATCCGTAATGATCCCACTGGCCCGGATTCTACCCAATAAGAACCAAGATGAACTGCATGGCTTTTTTACCAAACTCATTAGGAACAGGATTGCCTTGCGGGACCAGCAAACAGCAGAAGAGGTAACGTGGTTTTAATAGGGCACAGCCTGGAAATGGGATGGAACCTAATTTGGCATGGGTGCTCTTCCTCTTCCCTCCCAACCCTGCACGTCATGACATGCTGTCCCTAGGCGATCTGCCTCCCCAAGCTTTCCTGGGCCAGCAGAAAGCAGAGAGAAAGGTGGAGGAAGGTCACACCAGAAAGAGGAAGGGTAGGGGCAGCGGGGAGGGACGTGTGCCAGCAGCTCAGCACTGCTCCGAGCACAGGGGAGCGTGGCCTGGAAGAACTTTCTGGGTAAATGCACCCTTGCAGTTTTAATGAGCATACTCTTTCTATTGAAAAATCCCCCCCCAAAAAAAAAACCCAAGACAAAGCAAAACAAAAAAATGCCGAGACATAGTTTCAGGGCACAAAGAGCATAACCATTGGAAAGGAGTTCAGGCCACTGCCTACTACGGCCACACTCCTTGCATTGGGAAGGGCGTCACTGCTAGACCAGCTGGGCACTGCTCCCTGTAGCTCCCACACCTGAGACCCAGGTAGTTCTTTCCTCTTTGCAGTTGACTCTGCCTGGCACATAGTAGGGATTGAGCAAGCATCTATTGACTGAACTCGCTAAGAATAGGACTTTTCAGCACGAGGGAGATGGTTCCAGCAGTGGGTCTGCCAATGCAGGCGTCGAGGCTGCTCCTTAAGGACCTGCTTGCAGGAAAGGAAGTTACTGAAAGGAAAGAGAGAGCTAGAAGGGCTTAGGATTTTCTCACAGATTGTGTGGTGCAGAGGAAAGCGTGGGGAGCCATGGGGAAGGCTCCGGTCTACAGTGGAATCAGAGTCCATTCCAGGCTTGACATGCTGAGCAGCCCATACACCGGGCACCATGCAGCAAGTGGATACAGAAGGCGTGTGATTTTCTTTCTTTTCTTTTTCCTTTTTTTTAAGGCAGGGTCTTGTATAGTTCAGGCCAGCCTTGAACTCACTATGTAGCCCAGGCTGGCTTCCCTTGTGGTGATCCTCCTGCCTCAGCCTCCTGAGTGCTGGGATTATAGGTGTGTGCCCCGCTAGAAAGCACCATTTTGAAATCTCGATCTTGCTATAGAGGAACACCCTATTTAAGCTTCTCTCTCTCTGTCTCTGTCTGTCTCTATCTCTGTCTCTGTCTCTCGCTCTCTGTCACGTGCATACACACCATAGCCCTATCCTGGGACTCACTGGCTTCGGAATCAAGCTGAAAATGTAAAAACTGTTGCCCTGAGTGACTTACTAAGAGGTGAGAGGTTATTAAAGATCCAATTACCAGGATTGCCTAGAGCTTTTCCTTTTATAAACTCTACAGCTATTTGTTTCAAATAATGAGTTGATCTGAGAAAAACCTCCCAACCACAAATCCAGGGCTGCCCGTGTGAAGACAGAGCTATACGGTTACTAAGAAAACTTGCTTTCAAGCCGTCTGAACTCTGCATTCATTCCATCAAGCAGATGTGTGTTTGCACAGGGAAAATACTGCACAGATGTTAAAAGGTAAATATTTTTCTAAGCCCTAGCCGTTGGGTGGATTAGACACCTACATCTATCAGGGCGCGTGTTTTTCTTGGATATAACCATAAACCAGCACTATTTCCATCCTACATGGGCAGGATGGGATTGCCTCCATGATGCAGTGTGAATAAAAGCAACCCATCTACACTAATGTCCCCCTCCAGCACACCCCCGGGAGCAGCCCCCTCTTCTGGCCTCATTAGCAGGAGGTTAAGACAGATTTCTCCAAGACTCCTCTGGCCCTTTGGCAGCCTGGCTGAGCCAGAGTAGGAGAAAAGATGCCAGCTGCAGTCCTGCCCCGGAAAATGCAGAGGGTGGGCAGGGCTGTACCTCCCCTCTTGTCGTCACACCTATCCCAACCCAGCAAAGCTACAACAAAGCCTCAGAAAACAGAGCTGTGTCACATACTATACCCCCAGGGGGCTGCAAGGGGACCAAGCCACTGTCATCCCAGCCCTGGAGGGGCTCGGGCAGGAGGGGCAGCAGCCTGGCCTATACGAGTGGGTTCAAGGCCACCAGCCTGAACTATATAGGGAGACCCCATCTCAAAGAAAGAAAGATAAAAGGGCCACATCAGAGGTCCAGGAACATGGTAGGGCTTTGGGCCAGCATCCAGGAGCCAGGGGACAGCAGATGGCCCTTTCCCCTGTGCCATCCTGTGCTGCCCTCAGCTCTACCCCATGGCAGCAGGGCTAGCACTGGGACCACAGCAGCTGCCCAGATGTTAGTAAGCAGGAGCTGGGGACACAGGTCCTTGGAAGACCATGGGGCACCGTGATGAGCAGGACCAGGGCAGGGCAAGGTCTCCAGCTTTTGCTGATCCTTGGCCTTTTTCTTGGCTGTTACAGTCCAAGCAGGCAGGTGGGAAGTGAGGCCTTAGCTCTGCGGCCCCCAGGTGTGTGACCCCACAGCCTCGGCTGTAAGCCCTGCTCGGTGCTCAGCAGATCCCCTCCGAGGCCGCAAAGCCAGAATGTGGCAAAGGGACAGAGACCTCCTGGGCCAACCTGCTATTCTCAATAGCATACTATTGTCATTAAACCCAACCCAGCCTTCCTCAAAGTGCATCGACTGCTCTGCACTTTGATTTGTGTAGTTACTGGTGGCATGTTTAATTTGTGCTTAGTATAATGCTAGGCGCGGATGGGAGGCGGGAGTGAGGGTCCCGCTTGAGGGATGCTTATTATCGCATGATGCGGAAAAGCAGCACACATGAAATGGCAGCAGTCTAGAAAGACAGATTCGTCAGGTGTGGTGACACATGCCTGTAATACCAGTACTCAGGAAGCCGAAGCAGGAGAATCGCTGCAAGTTTTGAGGCCAATTCAGACTGGTATAGCAAGATCCTGTCTCAAGGAAAAAAAAAAAAACTAAAAACATGGAGTTGGATGCCAATGCATGTGGCATAAATTATTCATGCAATAGAAATTCAGAAGTCAAAGAACTGAAAAAATGCTGCAACTAGTACTTTGAAATTATAATATTTCCCTGTTGGAGGTTCTGAGACTCTTTTGCTGTTTTAATCCCATAAACTTCAGAAAAGAGCAACATCTTGGTGGCCGTTCATCACATTAAAGGGCAACACAAAGAAGGCACCAGGAATTAATGCTGAAGCCAGATGCCAACGCCCCTATAGTTAGAATTAGTGGTCATAAAAATATAAGGAATATGCAAATGACTGCTAAGAAAGGTAGGGGAAATGGTTAGAAAGCTCTAGCCACTTCAGTGGGGCTGGGGATTACTGAGAAAGAAGGGAACTCAGTGGGAAGAGAATGCTAAGTCTGGGGACTTCAAAGACTAGTGTCACCAAGCAAGGGCCCCCCGACCCTGGGTTGTGCTGAGCACCACTGCTGGAGAGAATGCAGGCTGCCCGCAGCAGTCCCGAATCATGCAGTCTGATTTCAGTCTATACAGGGTTTTCTTGGGTTTTGTTGGTAGAAAAACAACCAACAGAGCGAATATATAGAAAGTCAAAACTGAACACCCCTGGCTTCCCAGCTGCTCCGGCTCCCTGGGAATAGGTGAGGGTAGATGTCGCTGAATATTTCGCTTGAGTGGACACATGTACGTAATTGTACCTGGTGCACATTCGGTGGTTTCACAGAAATGCAATCCCTCTGTGCATGCTGCTCTTTCATTTTACTTAACAAAGTGACACCACAGCCTTCCAGATGGGCCCCGACAGAATGACTGCATCCTGAAGGGACAAAGGAAGTGTGGTACATATACACACTGGAGTATGACTCAGCCATAAAAAAGAACGAAATCAGCTGGGCATTGTGGCACATGTCTATAATTCTAGCTTCCTGGGAGGTTGAGGCAAGAGGATTATGACTTCAAGTGCAACCCAGACAATTTAACAACTTAGTGAGATCCTGTCTCAAAATAAAAAATGAAAAGGATTGGGAATATAGCTTGGTACAAAGACCCTAGGTTCAATCTCCAATACTGGGGAAAAAAAAAAAAGGAAAAAAGGGGAGAAAGAAGGAAAGAAGGAAGCGAAGAAAGAATGTAATGGGTATACATCTGAAAGCATGGAGGGAGGCTGAGGCAGGAGGTTCACAAGTTTGAGTCCCAACTTTGGGCAATTTAAGAGAAACCCTGGAAAAAGCCAGGACATCACACATGCACCAGGTAAGCGGTCACCACTGAGCCGTGTTCACAGCCCTTTCCACTCCTCTGTTCCCAAGCACTGCAGTCTGCACCTTGTGGGCCCTGAGCTGTGAAATGGGCACCACACAGAGGGCCACTCAGGTGACTTCCAGGTCCTCACCATCCCAGATAACCCAGCGACAGCCATGTCCAGTAGGCACTCTTACAAACTACACCCACCCACCCATCTTCTTCCTCTGTCACCCCTGCTCTGTGACACCAGGGCCCATGTGTCCCCTCTTCTCCTCAGCGGCCCAGAGACTTCCTGCAGATGGTGCTGGACGCCCGGCGCTCCCCCAGCTCCGTGAGCGTGGACAGCTTTGACCTCGTTCAAGAAGCCCTGTCCCCTGAGGCTCGCACAGCGGACCCCTCCGCCCCACACCAGCCCCGGGCCCTGTCCCAGCCGCTCACTGTGGACGAGATCGTGGGCCAGGCCTTCCTATTCCTCATCGCTGGCCACGAGATCATCACCAACACGCTCTCCTTCACCACCTACCTGCTGGCCACCAACCCGCACTGCCAGGAGAGGCTTCTGAGAGAGGTGGACCTTTTCCGGAAGAGGCAGGTGAGCATGGGCATCCTGTGGATTCATTGTTGCTGGGGGATGTTTCTCCTTCACTCCTTGCTTACACTCAATATCTATGATGAAACAGGGCTTTTGCCCGCCTCCTCCATGTCACTGGGCTACCAAGTAAATGAAGTGTTCAGAAAAACGAAAGGGGAAAATAGAATGGTGCACACACTGTTACTGTGCGGGACAGCCCAGGAAATGGGCTGGGACTTACACCGCCCCGGCAGGACAGGCGTGCGTGGGCAGAGGTTGGGATGGAGGTGTGGCTGCCCAGCCTCGGACTGTGGCCGCCACACAGAGGGAGGCAGGAGGGACGTGGAGAAGAGGCCCCTGGGGAAGGCACCATGACACGAAGACAGGCAGAGCTGGGGCAAGTGTGAAGACTGCGGAGTGGGGAGGAGGTCACCGTGCAGGAAGGTAGGACGGGCCGTAGTGCCGACCAACTGACACAATTCTGGGTGTTCCCTCTGGGGACTCCTGGTGGCTCACGCAGGGTTGAGCTGAGCTCCTTTCCCACAGCTCGCTTTTTCTGGATGCTTGTTACATCACTGTTGCTTTCACCCATAAATTGTTAAAAACAATCTACTTTAAAAAGCTGTACTTTAGATGGGTATGGTGGCTCATGCCTTCAATCTCAGTTCTCTGGGAGGCTGAGGCAGGAGGATCACAACTTCAAGTCTAGACCAAGCAGCTTAATAACCTAGCAAGAGTGAGAGAGAAAAAGGAAAAGGAAAAGAACCTGTGCTTTACGAGGCAAACCCCTGTCACAGAATCCCCTTCCCTCCTGATGTTGTTACGATTGCATGCATAACTTTGGAAGGGGACTTGTTCTGTTTCTAGAATGACTAGAAAAAAACTTCAATGCAATGAGCTGAAAACTCTTTCCCAGAAAAATGTCACTTCTTTATCCTGCTAGGGAAGTAGAGGCCAGTTTGGTGTTATTCTCTATAAATTTTTAAACATTTGAAAGCTGCACCACTGTGTCTGATTGTCTCAACTTTTGGCTCCGTGTGAGCTCGAGGTCAGCTCCAAGTTCTGTGTTGTTATGACAACTGTCAAGCGGGGCCTCTGCGGCCCGCTGCTCTCCTGCGGATCTTGGGAGCCTAGATGTAAGAGTTTGTATTTATCCTTATCGCTGCTCAAGTCAGTCAAAATAATTTTGAATCTTGATTTCCCCATCTGTCATATTAGCAGGTCCTCCAGCTTTGTGTCACCCGAGACTCGCCAGGCATGACTCCCATTTCAACCAAGCCACTGATTAAAATGTGGAACAGGCCAGGGCTTCCCTCAGATTGACATTGATCCATTAATCAATATTCTTCAGGCATGGAATCTCTACAAGGCATGAATCCCAATAATCCTACACCCTCTCTTATCCTGTTTCATACGTCATTTTTTAACATTTGCTTTAAATTGAGGAGAGGGGACGGCGGGGCCGGGAGGATCCTTGCACATTGCTGCTGCGGGTGGGAAAGGGGAGTGGAAGGCTCATTTCATCACCCCTACCCACAGCCCAACTCGAATTGATTTTTAGCAAAACCAAAATGTAACAAATTCATAAATTTGTTTCTGTGAGTACAAATTATTGCACAACTCAGGAAAACGTGGCTGCAGGCAGATCTTTTTTGGAGCCTCGAGGATGTGCTCAGGTCTGCGTTTCTCTGCTCCCAGCCCCTGACTGCATCTCCTGTACAGCCTGTTCTCAGTCACACTGTCCTCTGGATGCCCAGGGGTCTGTGACCACACACTTCCTTGCTCCTTGCTCCTAAATGAGAGGATCCGTGGCCTCCAATTCCCAGCAAGAGTCACGAAGGTCACTGTAATCGGAATGTAAGATAAGTGCCCATTCAGAAGCCAGCTGTTGTGCTCAGGGGCCATCTGTGGGCCCAGCCTGGGGGTGAACATACACAAACACAACCATCAAGGACTTGGGAGGGTAACTTCCTGAAGGAAGCACAGGGTGGGTGTCAGGAAGGATGCACGGGGACGTGAAGCCCCTGGATATGAATGAATCAGAAGGTAGATTAAGAAAGGTCACAGGAGCACACACCTATAATAACAGCACTCAGGAGGCTGAGGCAGGAGGATTACCGTGAGACCAGATTGGACTATATAAGCAAGTTCAAGGCTAGTCTGTTACATAGCAAGATCCTGTCAAAAGAAAGAAAGAAAGAAAGATAGATAGATCACCAAAGCATCTAACAAGTGCCTTGGCACCTGGCACTTGCAGATATGATGGGGACTGGGAGAGTGGAGGCTGGCAAAAACTCCAAGAGGTAGAGGCCGTGACTTTCACTGTGAGGGTATTTAGCAGTCAGTTGAGAAACAGTAAGTTATAGTTATTAAACAACATCTCCCTCAAGTCCAGAATGTGGCATTGTTTAGAGAGCTGCAGAACCCTGGAGGTACCACCTGGCTCTTCACATGGTTGCGTCTGGCTGTGCTAACGTACCCCATGCTCATAGCCCCTCTCCTCCGGTGGGACTGACTGGCTCTGACCTCCAGGAGGGCAACACTGTCTCACCACCCGCTGGCTTCCTTCAGTCTCCCAGCCTAGGACTGCAGCTTCTTCCCCGAAAGGCCCATGTCCCGTGTCCCAAGGCACTGAGGAGACCCCATGCAACAAGAAGAGCTTTTCAAACTGTAATGCACATAAAACCATCTAGAAACACTGTTGGGATGCAGGTTCCTGGGCCCTACCTTCAGAGGTTCTGATCACAGAGTCTGAGCTGGGGCCCGGGGACCTGCATCTCAATAAAGATCTCCCGTGATTCTGAAGCAGGTGGTTCCTGCTCAGGGCCCAGACTTCTACTCCGAGAATCCAGTTCTCTGCCCC
Organism: Dasyprocta punctata; assembly: GCA_004363535.1. NCBI lineage: Eukaryota > Metazoa > Chordata > Mammalia > Rodentia > Dasyproctidae > Dasyprocta > Dasyprocta punctata. The sequence goes on from RJWM01014302.1 coordinate 36,075, forward strand.
ATCCATGCGCACCTGGCTCATTTCCTCTTCCTGGGTGACATTTGGGTAGTCTTTGACAAATAGGAATATTGTGAAGTTGCCTTTTTAGAAACATAAATTTGATAGTCACCATAGCATTGCTTTGTACAGCCTCACTCACAGTCACCACTCAATGAGTATTTGTAGGTTCTCTTTTCTTTCTCTCTTCTTTTATTTATTTATTTACTTTTTTTTTTTTTTTACTATAATCAAAGCTCTGTTCATCTGGGCCATCTGTCAGGAGATGGAAATGCAGATTAGATGTTCACACATTCAATATTTTTCTGAAAATGTTCCTGAAAATTTGCATGTAAAGTGTGACTTGTTATAATTTTCCTGCTGGTTTCCATTCAATGAATCTTTCTTGAGGGCCAGTTAATGCCAGCTTCGGGACTCCAGATCCTCCCTACGCAGCCTGCTGACCTGGTGCAGCTGTTCTGTGACGTCCTGGAGAACGCCCACTGCCCCCTTCGCCTGTCCCTGTGTTTGTCAATGAGGTTGCTGGGTGGGACCTCCAGAGCTTCTCCTGCCTGAGCCATTTCCTCCTACAGCAGTGCCCTTTGGACATCCAGGGAGAGCTACATCCTCCCCCAGAGAAAGAACGGATATGTACACCGTATCCATTAGGACTCCCTTATGTGGACAGCACAGAAGACAAGACCCAGCTTGGCTTACAGACCTACTGACTTCCCAGAACTGGCAACTCTGGAGGGACAGACTGCCTTCAGAAGCAGCTCGACTCAGAGCTCGGCCTGTCTGCCAGCTGCTTGCTTCCCTCTCTTGGCTCCGCTTTCCATGGGGGGCACCATTGTTTCCGGGGGGGTGGGGGGTCATCTCTGCAGTCAGCTCAGGACAGCTGTGGGGCCAGAATTTTGAGCAGGGTGAACTAAGTGAGGTCCAAACATGAAACCTTTTGGTTTTTTCCCCTGATTATTTCCTTTAAACATGCTCTGAGAAGTTGCCTTCCCTTTCCTTGGTATCTTGGCTGGCTCTCAAGAGTTCCTTGTAGGCATTAATTAAAAAGTCCAAACCAGTCTGGTCCAGCCTGAGCCTCCAGTCTCAGACCCAGCTTAGTGCTCCACCATCTCGACAGATCACCTCCCAAGGAAGGGCCCCACCTCCACACACCATCGACCTGTAAACTGGGGGATCAGATTTCCAACATCTGAGATTTGGGGGACACATTCAGACCACAGCACTTCTGTGTGAAGTCACTTGAGCTCCCGCGGAAGTCTCCGTTCTCCTCGTTGTCTTTGTCACACTGAAGGGGGGGCGTGGTCATTAAATTCAATAGTGGAGGAGCAGGAAAAGATTTATACCACTTGTAAAATCGAAAACATATACCAGTTTTCTGATAAAGCCTCTATTGTTTGGAAATTTCATTATATTTAAAATATATATATAGTTCCAATTATAATTTCAAAACGGGTAGGAGAAGAGACAAGCATCTTCTTTTCACTTAAATTGTTTTTGCTACAGCTTTAGCACTTTATATTGAAATTATTGACTTCTGATCTGGCTAAACTATTCTTTTTTTTCCCCCTTTGGTGCCGGACTTTGCCAACCAAAATTTATGACCCATTTTCCTTCTGCTTAATTGTTGATATAAATCTGCTGTGCAAAACCCGGTTGTAAATTTATCACAAACTGGATTGGACTGATATACGGCCTCTTTTTAGGACAATTTGAACAGTTATGCCTTAAAAGGAGGGCCAGCTTCTTAAAACTTCTCTTGAAGAGACGCTTTGCCACCATGATAAATATCTAATTAAAATATAACTTACTCTTCCTTTTTCTCTTAAGGCTAAAAGAACATTCTCGATAGTTATTTTTCTGATTAGCTCATGCTGCTAAAGTGAGAAGGTTGGGATTCATCCCTTCAAGCAGCCAGAGAATCTCAAAGCAAAAACAAAACAAAAAAAAACATACTTCATAGCTACAAAAAAAGATTATATATAGCCATTTACCCTCAACCAGCTGTTTCATAAATATATGTCTGTCCTTTGTCACGGAGGCAGGGGTTGGAAAATGTGTGAGTAGCTTAACACACATTCATCTTCACTGTGGAAAAAAGTATCTGCCTGTCGGGATCACGGCCAGGGTAGCCTTCACACAGGGAGTAGGGCGCTGCTGACTCCAAATGGAGGAAAGAAACAGAATTGGGGTCTCCCCACTGCGGGAGGGCTTCCTCTCCTTTGCCCCAGTCTGCTAGGGTCTGCATAAGTCCAGTACCCAGCCACACTGGCTTGGGGGTCTTCTCCATCGTTCCCTTTCCTACAGATCTCATAAGAGCACAGCAGAGCCCAGAGCACCAAGTTGGGAGGAACAACTTCAACCCCAATAGTAAAATCAAGAACCAGGCAGTAGCAGCATGGAAGCAGGCCACAGGCTGCAGCACCAGCCACCAGCTGGAGGGCTCCGACTCCCACCTGCTCAGGAGTCGCCTGTGCTCCTGGGAAAGCTGCAGATTCCTTTGGGCAGGTCTGGGTAAGGGTCTGCATTACCAAAGCTCCAGGCAATGCTTTGTGCTACGGGACCACAGCCTTCACTGCGAGGAGCCAGGCTCTGAACCATAATACTACCTCTTTCTTAACTCCAGTCCTTGCAGAGAGCATTGATTGATTGAAGTAATAGAAATTGAACCCAGGGCCTTTGCACTGAGCTACAACCCCAGCCCTTTTAAGTTGATTATCTTTTTTTTTTTTTTTTAATTTTGAGACAGAGCCTCTCTAAGTTGCTAAGTTCCCTAGGCTGGGGTCAGACTTCTGGTCCTCCTGCCTCAGCCTCCCAAACTGCTGGAATCACAGGTGTGCACCACCACACCTGGCAGGAAATATTTATTCCTAATGATAGTGAAAGTCCTGATATTCTGCAGTGCTTTACCTTTTGCTAATAAGCCTTAAAGTTTTCAAGATTATCCAATAATTATGATGCCACTCACATTGAGTGGGAGATAAAGGGATGTGGGAATTACTCAACCCTAATACCCTTTAGAAGTCTATTTATTAATTCTTCTAAATTAATCCTAAAATCTTCTTGCTTCCTTAAATAATTTTCTCCATGGCAAGAAGCTAACGCAAGCTTCTGAGTTGATTTAAAGTCCATTTGTTAAAACAGATGAAGCTGCCAGATACTCAGGAGGCTGAGGTAGAAGGATCACAAATTCAAGACCAGCCTGGGCAACTTAGCAAGACCCTACCTCAAAATAAGTAAAATTTACTTCAGTAGGAAAGCACTTAGCTAGCATGTGCCAGGTTCTGGGTTTAATACCAGGAAGAGAAAAACAAAAAGCAGATAGAGATGGTAAAGATAGCAACCAGTGCCTTCTCCCAAGACACTTGTGCAGACTGAGGACCTGTCATGTCCAACATGCACCTACCAGGCCGGTCCTTTTAGGCGGGGGCTCCACGTGGCCCTTAAGCTCCTCTAAGGGGCTCCTTAGTGTGTCCAGTAGCTTTGGTCTCCATGAGAGGCTGTGCCAGTGCACTGTGACCAAAGGGGACTTGCCCTTGTGCCATTTCTCAATCTGCACTGTTTTCATCAGGAGCTGCATGGAGAGGGGTCTTGGAAATACATCCAACTTGCCCACTGCCGGCCCTTCTTTCTGGAAGCCTCTGACCCAGGAATGAAGCCTCCAACAAAGCATCTCAGAGCAGAGAAGTCATCCCAGCCTATAGAAAGCGGTCCCCCGAAGTGGGTCCCCAGAAATCTATCTTGCAAGTTGTGATTTGTGGCCCCTACTGCCAAAGCCCAGCTCCCAGAAGAAAGACAGGGTGCAGGCACCTCTGTGCTCCATCAGCACACAGCTCAGGAGTCCCCGAAGTAGAGTGACAGTCACCCCGGGTGACCAAGTCACTAAGACCCTGCTCTTCAGCCTGCAGGAAGGTAGGCTGTTGCTCTCAAGGGCCACCTGGGCTCCACTCAGAGCCAAGTCCTTCCCCTGCCACTACCCCGGGCTCTAAGCTCCTCCACACTCCCTGGGGACCTCCACGGCCTCATCCTGCCTGTGACCTGCTCCCTGCCCTCTCTTCCTAGCACTGTCTCGCCTCCTTCCACTCTTTCTTTTCCTTGTGCTTGTTCTCACCGAATTCCCCAGATTGAGAGACCCCAAATCTTCCTCACTCGCCGTCCTGGCTCGCTGCCCACTTGGGAGCCCCAGCTGTCCCAGAAGCTTGCAACTCACACAGCGAGGTGACAGGCAGGTGACAGATCATTGGGCCACAAGCCCCTGCAAGTGGTTTTCCTGGGCTGCTTGGCTCCCTTGAGTCAGTGCTGCAGCACAGTGTTAGCCATGAAAGCTCTGCATTCCCCTCCCCCAGGAGGCCTTGCAAAGCCGAGGGAAAGGGGACCGCGAGGGGCTGTCCTCCTGGGAGCAGGCCACACCAGTCAGCAAGGATGTGGAGCCTTTCCTGTGGCAACTCAGTATATTTTAGATTCAGTAGCTGGGCCTCCAGAGGGACCAGGTTTCACTAAGCAAATAAGCCGGTGGGGTCAGTTTGCAGCAATCTGGAAAATCGTGAACTCAACATAAAACGGGAATGTGTAACTCCACAGGTGCAGCGGGCCACCCGCATTGGCTCCAAGGTGGAACGGCTCATTTATTTAACTACCCTGCATGCCACGGACTCCATGGACTCTCAGTGCATCAAGAGAAGGGGTTTTGCTCTCAGCAATTAGCTTAGGAGACAGAAGAAAAAAATACTTGTGTACTTTCTTTGTTTTAACTTCCCTGAATGTTGTAGACCAAAGCCACTTTACCCAAGGGACTGGGGGCTTCGAAATGGTATTATCGGGCAGGAATTTAAAGATGCCTGGTTCTTCAAAAACCTCTTCCATCAACCCCTCACTAGGCACACAGTGTCACTGGTAGGAGGCGCTTCCTTGGTGATGACACAGTGTCTGATATCCACCCACGCTTTCCAGCAGGGGCAGGAGAGTGAAACCCCACAGCCTGGGGGTCCCAGGAGCAGGGGCCCGTCTGGTGGGCACCGATCTATCCCAGGGCCCAGAGCAGTGCCTGGTGCGTAGCAGGCTTCGAGAAGCAGGCACTGAGAGAGCGAGTTAATGAATGCGGGTCATTCTTTTGTTTGTTTTTTAACTTTTATTTTTATTAGTCTGTGTTTGCAGTACATAATGATTCCATGGGGAGTTGGTGCCTCCACATACACATCTTAATTCCCCTTCCATCCCCTTCCCCTCCGCTCCCTCCTGCCTCCCTCCATCTCAGTCCCCTTCTCATTTGCAGAAGACCTACCTCCCTGTTTCCTGTGATCTGTCTTGTGTTGTATTTTGTTCTTTATTTATACCTTAGGTTTCTCATATAAGAGAAACCATGTGATATTTAAGCTTGTGCATCTGATTTATTTCACTTAGCATTATGGTCTCAAGATGAGTCCATTGTCCTACAGATGACTCAAGTTTATCCCACTTTTTGTCAGGTAGTACTGCATGGGGTGTAAGTACCCCATTCCTTCCTCTACCTGAGGCTGACTGAGCACCAGCCTGGGACACAGAAGAACTGTGGTCCCCACAGTCCCACAGCGGGGCTCCCATGAGACTCCTGTGGGGCACAGCTCGGATGTATGAGTTAATGCCCAGCACATGACAGAGTATGGAAAGGAGGGAGCCTGGGCCCTTGGCCCCAAAGGGACCTTAAAGACACCTCCAGCTGCTGCCCACCAAGGACAGATATCTGAAAGAAGGTCATGCAGCTGGGCTTGAATGCTCAGGAATGGAAACTCACTACCTAGTCCTGCCTCTGCTGCCTGTCTGCCTGCTGCTGCCCATGGTATCTGAATGTTGGTGAGAAGTCAGCAAATTCAGCCTATAGTACCAGCACTTGGGAGGCTGAGGCAGGAGGTTCTCATTTAAAGCCAGCCTGGGGGGAAAAAAAATCCAGCCTGGGCAACTGAGTAAGACCCTGCCACAAAAAAGAGAAAAGCTCACAAAAAGGATGCTTCTACTGAGGGCACCTCAGGGCCCATGGGAGGAAACTGGGCAATCAGTAGAGAATGTCTGCTTGTGGCCCAGAGCTTCTGTTGAGTCTGTTTTACCCCGGGACTGAGGGCAGCATTATGCTTTGTTTTAAGGTTTGGAGTTTTTTAGTGACTGTTTCATAACTGAATATGGCATGTGTGAAAATATCAACTCAATGAGCTGTTAGCCCAGGCACATGAATATTCCAGATCAGAAGGGATGTTCATCTCCCATGTGAACCACAGTGTGGAAGGTTTATGAAGTTAGGCATTTAGAATCTGTCTGTGAAATTTAAATATTTAGATTGGGTCTGTAGGACACAAGAGGCAATGCCTATTACTCACTGGCTTAATTTGATTTTTCTTTTTACCTTTTGGTAGCACTAGTTGCTTTTCAAAACCGCATTCCTTGAATGTTCCCTGTAGGGGGATTATAATTAAACCCCTCTGGCCTCCCCTGCTGGAGTTGCATGGAGCCAGAGGCATAGGAAGCACGGGACAGACACCTTGTCTCATGTTGAGAGACTCTTGTCATAAGAGGAGAAGTAACTTTCCCTGGGTTATGAACAAGGTTTGAAGCCACCCCAGCTAAACAGGCTTCATCTAATTAGTCATAGAGGATGGGAAGGAAGCCACAGACTCCTCACCTCCTTAGATGGAGGGAAGGATTCCAAGTGGGTGCATTCCTGATTGAGTGACTGACCAGGAGGCCATTAGGGAGGGCAGTTCTTTAAAAATCAGACTTTTCAGCTGGGTGTGGTGGCACACGCCCATAACCCCAGCATTCCGGGAGACTGAGGCAGGAGGATCCCAAGACTGAGCCCAGCCTGAGCAATTTAGTGACCTAGCCTCAAAATACAAACTACATGGAGATGTAGTTTGGTGTGAAGGCCCTAGGTTCCATCCCTAATACAAAAAAAGTAAAAACCAGGGACATAGCTAGCTCAGTGGCACAGCGCCTGCCTGGCAAGTGTGAGGTTGTAAGTTCAATTCCCAGTACAAAAAAAAAAAAAAAAAAAGAATAAACATTTCTTTGAAAATGGGATCACTAAGGGCCCTGGCCCCCCATCAGTCACTATGTTGGGGTCCCACTCCTGTCCCCCGGAGACAGGTCCTGTATCTCTCCAGGGCTTTCAGCTGGTACCCAAGCTGAGACGCCTGTGCTGAGACCAGGTCCCAGTCACACTCGATGAGAACCGGACTCACCCCAGGAATGTGCCAGAGGGCAGGCAGGAGCCCCAGGCCTAGCGCTAGAGCGCCTCACCCCGGCCAATAGCACGTGGGGACACTGAGCTGCCACTCACCGGCAGGGTGGCATGGGTACTGACATAATCTTTTTATTCCTTAGCTTTCCTGTAACACGTAGCTCTTTAGCTTATTGCAGAGGTTGAGTTTACCTACGTCCAGCATTTAGAACAGCGCTAACATTACACGTGTGTTAGCTACTATCACCCTGCTCTCTGCGCCTCCGTTTCCTAGTCTGAAAAAGGCAGGGGTTGGGCTAGAGCCCCTGCCCCTCTGCTGTCCCCCCACGGTGACGAGCGATGGTGGCAGAACCCAGCCCAGCACTTTATCCACAAAGTCAGCTCACTGCCCACCACGCGCCCCAAAGGGGGAGCTGTCGGCACTCCTGCGTTATGGCGGACCGAGGGTTCTCCAGAGGAATGGGACTGTAAGGAGAGAGGGGTTTATTTTAAGGGTTGGCTCAGGGACTGTGGTGGCTGGCAAGTCTGTAATCTGTAGCCCAGGCTGGCAGTTTGGGGGAGTCGGGTGGGAACTGAAGCTGCAGCCTCAGGCAGAATTTCTCCTCCTCCAAGAAACTTGGGGCCTTGCTCTGCAGGCTGTCAGCTGAGTGGGCCGCGTCCCCCACATCACTGAGGGCGGTCTCCTTTCCTAAGGGTCACCAGAACGTCAGGGCTCGCCCTGTCTGCAGAACACCTGCCTGGCCCAGGTAGACGGGAGTTGGGGTAAAGCACCAGGTGTTGTAACCTCACCAGGCTGACACTTAAAGACTTGCCACAACAGAGGCGTGGAGAGGACAGATAATGCGGGGTCACACGGGACGCACTAGGAAGGGGCGGCGCCGGGGCTGGCACGCGAGTCCCGGCAGCGTCCGTCCGCGGAGACCGAGCCTCCCAGCAGCCTGGGGCCCTCAGGGTCCCCAGCAGAGCCCTCAGCGCTGTCTGTGCCCCCCCCCCATCTGTGGGCAGCGGCAGCTGCCGCAAAGCGGGGCTCCGGGGCCACCTCCTGGGGCAGGGCCTGGGGCTGTGCTGCACACGCTGGCCTGGCCTCGAGGGGACGCCAGTCATCGGGGGCGTGAATGCCCTCGCCAGTCCCCTGGGCGGCGCCGTCTCCCACCTGCCATCCTACTTCTCTGCCCCAAGGGCGTCTTCCTGGCAGGTGCGACAGGAGTCACAGACAGGCAGCTTCTCCTCTGACGCCCGCTCGCCGCACACGGGGTGCTTAGCGCGCACAGACGGGAGCATTCTGGAGGCAGAGACGCTGTACCCCGGGGCTCACGCTCCTCAGGATTTCCTCACTTTCATTCGTGGGTGCTCCGGTGTCTTCCCACAGTGGAAAGCGCTCCCGCCTTCCCAAGGAACAGCTCCCTGCTCCCGTCTCCCGGTAGTTGTTTCCTCCATGTCGGCCGTTAAAGATCACCAAGCACGCACCCGAGACCCCTGGAGCCCCGCTGCCCACCCCCCGCACCCCTGCAGGGCCGCTGCTCCCCCACTCCTGGTGTCTGTCGCCAGCCGGTGGCTCTTGACCGCTACCAAGGACCACTCGTACCTCTGAGTAATGAGCCCTGGGGAATGGATGGGCGAGAAGGAGCAGCCCATATGCTGCGACTGTGGAGCTGCCCCCTGCCTGTCACTTGGATGGAGACGGCACCCCTGGGTCCCCATATTCTCTGACTGAAGCAGTGGAGGCCAGGTCTGCACGGAGACTCAGCACAGGGTTAGAGAGTAGAGGCACAGTGCGACTTCGGCCACTGGAGGCATTGTCACAGCTCCATGTCCTCTGTGTTCCTTTTCCTATTCATGCCAGCCGTTGGTCTGGAATGAGGTCTGGGCTTCTCCAAAGTCCCTGGGGACCCTCAGATACAGCCGAGGTGCAGGAGCACGGCTGAAGCCCCAGGAGGAACCCGTGCCGGCTGAACGTGGGTGGCCCTGCTACTGACAGGAATGACTGTCGATCTCTGCAGAATGACAGAGCTGCTATCTGCTGTCTAGCCAGCCCTCTGACAAGGTCATCACGGGCTAGTGGCCTTCTGTGATCATGCTGTGAGAGCCACAGTCCGGCCCCTGGCGATACCCCTGGGGTGTCGAAAAAGGAAAGTCTCTCACAGAGTCACACCCAGCCCAGTCCCCACCCCGGAGCCCATCTGGCCTGCAGGACTGTGAGGGACTCCTTCTCCAACTTCCCACAGGTGACCAAAGCCCAAGGACGTCCCCTCACAGGTCTGCTTTAGTTCAGAAGATAGGACACAGGAGGCCTCTGCCCAGGGGGTGGGCAGTTACTCTCTCTCCCCTCCCCCACCATGTGCAAATCTCATCTGACAATTCTCAGGCATAGATTAGAGATTCATAGACCTGAAAGATGCTAATGATACTGATCACCACTCTCGTAACAGTAAACATTTATGGAGTGCCATCTTTATTCATAATAATTTTTATGTGTTAAATAGATCTGACCTCAGTCTAAAAAAGCAAGCCAGACGTGGTGGCACACACCTTTAATCCCAGCATTCAGGAGACTGAGGCAGGAGGATACTTGTGAGTTTAAGACCAGCCTGGGCTACAAAGTGAGTTCAAGGCCAGCCTGAACTGCATAGTGAGACCCTGTCTCAAAAAATATGGTCAGGGATTTAGCTCAGCAGCCTAAGCCCCTGCCTGGCAGGCATGAGGTTGTGAGTTTAATTCCCAGTACCAAAAAAAAGAAAGAAAGAAAGAAAGAAAGAAAGAAAGAAAGAAAGAAAGAAAGAAAGAAAGAAAAGAAAGAAAGAAAGAAAAGAAGCAGGCTCCCCTAACCCAGAAGACTGGGTAAATCGAAGTATCTTAGAAGTATGAAATGGAAATCTCTCCAGTTCCATAGCACACATACCTTTTGGTGGTTTGGATGTTTTTGTTCTTGTTTTGTTTTTGAGATGGGATCTTGCTATGTAGCCCAGCCTAGCCCTGACTTCCCAGCGATCCTCCTGCCTCAGTCTCCAGAGTGCTGGGATCACAGGCATGTGCCACTGCACCTGGCTTCTTTCTGAGGTTTTGTTTCTGGGCTTCCCACTGTGGCTCTCTTCTATAATTTCAGGGGTGGCCTGGGGCCAATTGCAGCCCTCTGGTACCCTTACTGGGTATGTTAAGGCCTGCTACGGAAACATCTTGTTTCCAACTTGCTATTTTATTGAAGGGCGATCCTTGGGGGTCAAGTAGTCAATGTTAAGTAACATTGACAATGACAGTGATGGAGGGGATGCAGCTCAGTGATAGAGTGGCAAGACCAGAGGTTGAATCCCAGCGTTATCAAAAAATACAGTAATAATAGTAATAATGAGAAGAATCATCATAGAATGGACACGTACTCTGTGCTTGCAGCAGAGCCAGGCAATTCTAACAACCACTTCTATATTTTCCTCATCTTAGAAATGGGAAAGAAGGGCCGGGGATACAGCTCAGTGGCATAAACGCCTGTCTGGGAAGTGCAAGGGCCTGAATTTGATTCCTGGTACCAAAAAAAAAAAAGAGAGAGAGAGAGAGAGGGAGAGAGAGAGAGAAAAGAGAAAGAGAAAGAAAGAAAGAAAGAAAGAAAGAAAGAAAGAAAGAAAGAAGAAAGAAAGAAAGAAAGAAAAGAGGAAAGAAATCAGAGACTAAGTGGCCAGGCGAGGGTAGAGGCAGAGCTTGAATTCAAACCTGGATCTACTGGTACCAGAGTTGCTTGGTATTCTTACCAAGTCTCTAAGGGCGTTACTCAAATAAAGGACTTTTTACATGGACCTCTAGCTCTGGATAACTAAGAAATGTCAATAGGATGTGCCCATCTTTGGCATTAATAAACACAAAGAAATCAATTTACTTCAATAATTAATAAATAGATCAAACAGCATAAAAATACATAGCAAAAGGAGGGGGGGGGAAACAAGTCAAGATGTACATTGTTTCTCTTTACCTAACATTGACAAATTTACATTCTCTTTGTCTGCCCTTGGGTGCCTAAAATGAAATCCTACAGATATTTCCATGTAACATGAGTTTTTTTCCCTATGTAAAATCCAGCATATCAGGAATTCCTCTATTCACTGGGTCCCTGGGGTTTCAGACAGACAATGTCTTCCCTCAGGAATAATTCATATGTCAAACTTGTCATTTATCACTGTCTCCAGTCACATTTTTCTCCCTGTCCCTTGAAACTTACTTAGCACTCACTGAATAAGGCATGCAGGTGTCTTTCCCAGGCTCATGAGATTTCTGGTGATCTAGGCTGTAATTTAGCAAAACAAATCCTGCCTTTTGCTGGCATCTCTACTGTATCTGGTTTCTTTCTTTCTTTCTTATTTTAAAGTGGAAAAAGCAATAAAAACAATGCTAGAGAATTTCAAAACAAGATAATAGTAGGTTAACAATGGTTAATATACCTGTTATTTTCTTTACATGCTTTTCTTTTCTGACTTTTATTTTGTTTTTTGTTCATTTGTTTGTTTTGTTTTGAGACAGGGTCTCCTTGCTATGTAGCCTAGGCTGGCCTCAACTTGCAATGATCCTCCTGCCTCAGCCTCCTCAGTGCTGGGGCTGTAGGTGTGCACTACTGCACTCAGCCTCTTTTCTGAATTTATGGCCTACAAATGAGAAAGGGATGATGACGTCTCCCATGCCTACAAATCTTGTCTCCTCAGTGAAACTACAAAGCCTCTGGAGACACAGGCATGTTTCTTCTGATTCATTCATTTGTTCCTATGGGAAACAGCTGAAAAGGGACGGGGTGCCTAGTGGGATGGCTTACACTAGGTACCCCGTCCCTCTCCAGCTCTTAATCTCGGTCTACAGAGGTAACTGCGGCAGACAGTGCTCGAAGGTGGCCTTGGGTCGCACTGTGAGCCTGTGTGGCTTCCCGGCTTCCAGGCCCCTGCTCACCTGCACTGGCCTCCCTGCCCCCCTCCTCAGGCCACGGCCAGCAGCCTGGCCTGGCATTTGTCAAGGATTCTCCAGGGCCCCCTGGCTTCCTGTCCTCAAAGCTCAGCTCTGTGTTACTTTGGAGGGTGTCGTGTGCCCTTAACAAGACTTAACCCCTTCCAGCCAGGATAGACGCAGGCATATCTTCTCACCAACAGTATTCCATCATTTTCAAGATAGAGATAAAAGGCCTGAGCTACATAGTGCGACCCTGCCTCAAAAAACTAGGGCTGGGAGTTTGGCTCAGTGACTTAAGCGCCTGTCTGGCAGGTGTGAGGCTGTGAGTTCGATCCCCAGTCCCCCCCCCAAAGAAAGATATAGATAAAAGCCAAAATACCCCACAGAGAATGGCAGTCACCAGTGAAGAGACAGTGCAACTGGCCTAGGACAGCTGGTACAGGCACGCTTCAGATATCAGATTAGCCAACCAGCGGGCCTCGACATGCACAAAGCCAGGACAGCCACGCCAGGGTTTGCCCTGTGCAGGTGACCCCAGGAAACAGGACAGCAGAGACGCTCAACATGGGCCACCCATGGCTGTCTTGTGACCCTGGCTTTTATTCTGCAGGGTCTGTCATAGGTGGCCGCCTGTGACCAGCTGCATGGCAGAGCCACACGCTGCTGCCATTTCAACACTAAAGCGGGGGCACTGAAGTGGGGGACAGCAGCCCCGACCACTCTGGGGACTGTTCTGGGGCATCCTGAGCTGCTCCTGAGGGGGCCTGGCTCTATATTTGGGGCTGCCACACTCAGGGGATCTGAAGGTGATCAGCTCCGCCAAGCTGCAGAGCAAGAACTCTTATCAGAAGATGTCTTCTTTTTCCTAAATGTCATATATACAATTTTATTGGAGCGTGATGACAGAGAGTGAATAACTTAACATAAATTTGCATAATACCCTACAGCTGCTAATTTATGATCATATTAAAACACAAAGTTTTGTACTTTGAGGCATTTAAAGGCCTTAATCTTCAGAAACTTTCCCTCCTGTTTGCTGTTTGTTTATTACTTACTTAGGGTTGCCAGATAAAATATAGGCATCTGGTTACATTTGAATTTCAGATAAACAGTCACTGATTTTTTAGCATAGCTCGCACACTGTTTGGGATATACCTATGCTAAAAAATTAGTCATTGTACACCTGAAATTCACATTTAACTGGCTCCTTACGCTGTTTGTTTGTTTGTCTGTCTGTCTGATAAATCTGGTAGCTCTATACTAACCTTTGTGGCAGCTTTGTCCCACCTGGCTCTTTGCTGGCCGGACAGAAGGGGCTGCTGCTCAGCGAGGGCTCCGACCTCTGGGACCTGGGGAGTCTAAGTGATGGGGAGACGGGTACACCCCCTAACAGAGTCTAGGGGAATGGACTATAGAGCAGTGATGGTGAGTCTTTGAGAGACCAAGGACCCAAACTGCAACACAAAACCCACTTATTTACCCCAAAGTGCCAGTGCTACAATTAAACCTGAATATCCTGTGCTTGGCTACTGGATGATTTAGTCCAAGTGCCGACAGAGAGGGGTCTGTGTGCCCCCTGCAACACAAGTGCTGTAGGTTCGTTACTATCGCTATAGAGGCTCCGTAGTTCAGGCTGGCCTTGAACGCACAACCATCCTCCTACCTCAGCCTCCTGAGTGCTTGCATTACAGGTATGCACCACCAGGCCCTGCTCGTTCCATCTTTTTTTAATGCAGCTGTGAACCCCTACATTGAACTCAGTTCCCTGTAGGATCACAGCCCCCATTTTGAAAAACACTGGGTTAGAAGATCATGGTTCAGGAAAGCTGTCTTTGTTACTTTTCTCTCATCGCTGGGACAAAATACCAGACGCCCAAAATTAAGGAAGGAAAGGTTTATTTAGCTCACAGTTTGTGGAGGTTTTAGTCCATAATCAGCTGGCTCCAAGGCAGGGTGGCATGGTGAGGGGCAACACTTCAAGGTGGCAGAAGAAAACAAAAGCAACAAGAGCAAAATCCAGAGGAGGAAGCCTCTCTTCCTCCCTTACATTGTGAGCAGGCTACCTGCCCTAGGGTGGATGTAGCACTCACACCGTCTCCTTGCCCTCCTCTTGCACAAACTCTGCACATTTACAAAGTAAGGACCCTGCTGAGTCACTTAAATTTCTAAATTTCTCAAGTTGACACAGTGAACAACATCCTGGAGGGGCAAGGGCATGTCCTCTACACACCAGGATATAGAACTGCTGAGTTACTTAGTTAAGCTTCTAGACTTCTCAAGTTGACACAATGTATCAATCATTACAAAAGCGAAGAGGAGAGATTTTTTAAATCCAGTGACAAATGAGGAAACATGTCAGACCACTGAAGGGACCTTCTGAGCTTTTGCTCGTTTATGACCAAACCAGGAACACAACCTAGGCCCCCCCAACCTCCAGCCTGCATTTTAATTTTATTCTGCCACTCTTTCTAGTACACCCGTTCTGGACTCACTTCTGTTGCATTCTACACACTTCTGTTGCTTGTATACTATTTTCTTATCACCTCTTTGTCTTCTCAAATTTCCAATTTTGTTATCATTTCTGACCTGAACTGATCGCATCATTGCTTGTGCATCTGCCTGACTTAGAACAACACTGAAACTCATTTATCAGGGCTTGTACCCTTTGACCTTTAGCCTGTTACTGCTAAGAGCCTGTCTCACTATTTC
>RJWM01014303.1:0-21546 GCA_004363535.1 Dasyprocta punctata
TACAGTAACTACTTTGAAAATAATGGTACACTATAAGTTGCTGTATTCATTCTCTCATTATTTTATTTTTTCATAAAATAATAAAGAAAGAATATTGCACATATCATAGAGGCTGTGTGCCTCCTGCTTTACATTCCTTTCCTAACTGATAGCAAATCAGTATCCTATCATTTAGGTGATTATTTCTTTACTTTCTTTTTTCTTTTTTAATTTCACCAAATCTATATTTACTGTAATACAGTATAGTTTAATGTTGGAGCTTATAATAGAATCATCCTGTCTGTATCCTCCTTTCACTGAGGTATAAGAAATTTCGGGGTCATTTACTGTATTTCACTTATATCATTGTTTTGTAACCTCTTTGTGTATCAATATATCATAATTTACTGGGTATTCTGTTGAGAAAATTCTGTATTTTGTTCTTAGATTTCACTGTTATGAAAAATATCACTCTGCATATTATCTGTGATTTTACTGGTATCCATGTGAGAGTTTCTAGGCTATATTCCAAAGTCTTGAATTCTAGAACATAGGATACATGCATCAACAACTTTAATAAATACTGGCAGGCAATTTTCCAAATTGTTTGAGTTATCAGACCCAAGTTCACCTCTTTGTCGCACAGAAGGCCAATTAATTTGAGACACTAGGTGTTGAGTGAGGAAAGCCAATTTATTTGAAAAGTTGCCTACTTGAGAAGATGGAGGACTCTGATCACAAGTCTGTCTTGCTGGGAAGCTGAGTTAGGAGTGCTTTATACAGGCAGGTAATGGGTATTCCCAGAATGGGGTACTTTCTAAAGTGAAAGTTGATCTCAGATGGGGTATTGCTTTCTCACAGCAGGTACAAATCTGATAATAATTGCATAGTTACAAGATACTTTTTAGTTCAGCTAATTTCAGAAACAGTGACTAATTCCTTGGTCTAGTTTTGTCACTGATTAGTTTCCCTGCATGTAGTTCATGATACTATACGATAGGTAATTAGAGTAAGCTGCCTGAGGCCTGCATATGGATTGTCAAATTCACAATAATAAAAAAAAAATAGACTTCACCTAATTACTGTGTAAGAGAAAGGTCAGATGAGGTTAAACAGGGAGTCAAGTGAGATCTGGTCCCAAGTCTCAGCTTCATTTGTACCAGTTTACATTCCCACTAGCAATGTATGAGAATCCTTTCTGCTGCACAAATTCACTTGCCATGCATATTATTTAGTCATGCAGCTTATATAACCGAGCTATTGTTTCCTCTTGTGGAGCCATGTTTTCAGTTCTGCTGACTACAGTGCCTCTGCAGAACATCTTTTGCAAATCACAAGCTAAGCTGTTCTCTTTCCTAATGTACCACTTTCAAAGAGCTGTTTTCACCTATTCTCTGCCAACTGGCAATAGTGTATCTAGTAAAGGAACATCTTACAACAGAGTTTTTTGACAGTACAGTAGTACTACTGATTTCTATCATCTATTAATTCTTTATTGTAAGTGAGAGTTCTGTGCACTGCAGAATGGATAGAAACACGCCTGGCTCTGCCTGCTAGGCAAGAGTAGCACTTCTTCCTTCAAATGTAAAGACCAGAAATTTACCCATAGGCATTGACAAATGTTTCTATAACAGCAAAACTGACTCCAACTGAGAACTACAGTGTGGTAGTAACACCCTGCATCCTGATTAGAGAATTCAGTATAAAATAATGGCAGTCAATGATTTGAAAGAAATGACAGCTGCTAAAACAAATAAACAAAATTCTTCATACACACAAACTTGACATTCTGAAAAATGTTGTATACTTAACAACTAAATGCTATAGAAAATGAAAAGCAATCATTTCAGGAAGCTGTATAGCAAATAAAATTCGTAAGTATACTAAAATAATCATATACTGTGATCAAGAAGAATTTACTCCAGAAATACAAGGATGATTAAGTACTTGAAAATCAATGTAATCCACCATATTAATGGATAGAGAAGAAAATAACGTGAATATCTCAGTCTATGAAGATAAAAGCACTTTCAAAATACAATATCCATTCATGATGGAAATTCATAGGAAAATACATACAAAGGGAAAATTCTCAAATTGATGAAGAATTTTTTTTTTGCGGCACCAGGGATCGAACTCACAGCCTCGCGCCTGACAGGCAGGCATGTAAGCCACTGAGCCAAACTCCCAGCTCTGGTTTTTTGAGGCAGGGTCGCACTATGTAGCTCAGGCCAGCCTTGCACTGGCCTTTTAGCCCAAGAGGGCCTCGAACTCACAATGCTCCTCCAACCTCAGCCTCCGGAGTGCTGGGATTAAAGACGTGCGCCACCACTCCCGGCTTTGACAAAGAATATTGACAAAGAAAATTTAGACTAGCATTATACCTGCTAAAAGAAATTTGAGCAAAGAATGATTGATGCGCTCATATGTATTTAAAACCAGAGATGGCCAGAGAGCTCCTGTTCAGTAGTGTGAGTTGTGACCCTTTATGGGCTGAAGGCAGGAAAAAAAAAGGAGAAATTACTTGATTAGCAAAACTAACCATTTGTCTTATTTGAATATTGTCTGATGGGAGATCTTTAATTCTGGAAGGAAGTTCAGCGGGTTGAAGTGGACTTACGCAGTATCTATCATGACCCCATGCTACCATAGACTTTATTGAAGTTTCTTCATAGAAACAGGCTAAAAGGGCTAGTATCAAAATAGAATAGTTATTTGTGTAACTAGATTTTATTCTAACTCTGATCTATGAAGTATGTTTTGTGACTATGCAGATGATGATGATGATGATGATAAAACACTGGTAGTTTTGAAAATCATGGCATATTTCAATTCATTCTCATTAGTTACAGTTCTAACATTTTTGATTCTCTGGGAAAGCTACACTAAAAATAATTAACTAAAACTGAGTTTAAAAGAATGGAATTGTACCCTCCATTTTATGAGAGATTGTCCGAGATATGATGACATTTTAACTTTTTTTTTCAACTTTTCATCAATAAATATATTTGTTTCAGGTTTGTTTAGGGTTAGGAAAACTGAATCTCATACTGAACAATTCCAACCCAGATAGAACAATTCCAACTGGGAGGCCCAGTCCCTTAGGACTCCATCACAAATATTTGCTGTTTTTCACTACAATTTATAGTTACTCATTGTCTCTCAAGAATTCTTTCCTATTTAGTTAACATTCATGCTTATGGTATACATCCTATTCTCAAATAACTTATTCATATTAAGAAAAGAGTGCTAGAATACAGATAAACAAGCCCTCTAGGATTATCTTGTACTAGCCTTATGTACGAATTATCCACCATGTTTGATACATTTTGTGTCAACTTGAGAAGTTTAGAAGTTTAACTAAGTGACTCAGAAGGAGGCTATGGTCCCACTCACTTTGTTTTTTTGTTTGTTTGTTTGCTTTTGTCTTTTTGAGACAGGGTCTCACTGTGCAGTGCAGGCTGGCTTTGAGCTCACTTTGTCACTCAGGCTGGGCTTGAACTCGCAATGATCCTCTTGCCTCAACTTTCCAAGTGCTGGGATTACAAGTATGTGCCACCACGCCCTGCAAGTCCTCACTTTGTAAACATCCTCATTCTGTGTGAGAGGAAGGCACAGAGATGGTATGAGTGCTACTCCTGCCCTAGGGTGAGAAGTCTGCTTACAATATAAGGAAGAAAAAGAGGTTTACTCTCCACTTTTTTGCTTCTTGGTGCTTTTGCTATCTTCCACCACCCTGAATGGCTGCCCCTCTGCCAGGCCACCCTGCCTTGGAATCAACTGATTACAGAATGAAACCTCCACAAACTGTGAGCTAAATAAAAAAACCTTTCCTCCTTGAACTTTGGGCATCAGGTATTTGGTCCTAGCAACAAGAGAAAAGTAACTAAAACAAAATTTGGTAGCAGAGATATGGGGTAGTCGATGTGATTATACCTGACCATGTGGTTCAAAAGTCTTTGAGAATGGTTTGTGGGAAGAACTTGGAAATGAGAGAAAAGTAACCAAGACACCCACTATTTCAATTTCCTTTTAATAAAAAAATTACATATGCAACTTTTATTTTCTGTTAGCTTGATTTTCTCACAACTCCCTATCTTTTAAAAGTTCTGGCAATTGAATAACTCTCAGATAATTTGCAATGACTTCTATGTCTTAGTATCAAAATCTAAGAAGTATGTGTAGGTTTCATGTTCATCTATTTTCTGAAAAAGTGATAAGATATCAAGGAATTTTTAACCATCAATGAATACAACAGGAATAATGAGAAATGAAATACAATAAATATATATTTGGGTGCCTTTTATTTGGCTCTGAATTTTTTCATGGCTTAGAAAAATAGACATTTTCTATAATTTACATATTCAAAGTATAAGATAGCTAAGATAGAATATCTACTATAAGAAATGAGAAACAGTAGATTAATCCAACTGCTAATTTCTCTTAGTTCATTGAAAAGAAAGACTTCTTTTAATATTGTTTTGACAATACCTCATGCTTCTGCAAGACATGCCCTGAGTAACTACTCTGATGATAACAATATGCAATATATTAAATATTATTACTCCTCTATTATCTTGTTTTGAAATTCTGTTTTATTTATTTCTTCTTTTCATAATAAAAACACTAAAAAGCATTGTCTTACATATATATAAGAAATTCCAAGAAAAATTGCAAGTGTGTGAATTTAATTTGATTATTAAAACTTGCATTTACAAGAATAAGTTGATGCACTTAAAGATGTCTTGCTCTTCACAAGACTTGTTATAAGAAATTGGACTCCCAAAAAGTAGATTAAAACAATTGAAAATGTTTTTTTTTCCAGTGGTATCACATTAAAATGAATAAAGTTCCATTAACATTACTCCTAAAATTTGGAAAATTGTTGCTCATAGTTTTCATTTTCAGAGTGAAGAACTGAGAAATAAATATAAAAATCTTTACTCTCAAATAGAAATTGTGTCATTTTCACCTTAACAAAAATAGTCACTATGTTGTCAGCAATGACCTTCCCTACAAACTTCACAGAAGCATAGGTTATTTAAACATTTTTCTTATTCATTATTTGTTTGCTTTATTTTTCCTATTATCAGTTGTAGAAACACAAAGGGAGACTTCAAAATTTTAAGTATTAATCTTTGGATCATTGTTGGTAGATGTGAGTAAATTTACATGCAATGTATTTATAAGCAATAGATATTAGAATCTTCCTGAAGGGTGATCTAAAATATTTTATCCCTCTCTCCCTTTGAAATACCCCACTATCATATTTCTTTCAGAGATTCTTAAACCTATTAATTTAGTTTGATATCACAAGTTCACGCTTTTACATTTTTTCTTATTCTGTCTAATAAATAGAAAAGGCAATAATGCATTTTTGATGTTTTATCACTAAATCTTCTCTTCTAAAAAATAAAAACTGTTCTGGTTGGAAATGGTAACAGTAGTAGAGTAAATGTTCAGTATGTTCAAGGTCCTGTATTTAATACATAGCACAAAACTCAAATGAAACAAACCAAAAAAGCAGACTATCTGCTGAGGCTGTGCAATATGATGTAAAATGATCGTTAAGAAACAAATTTGCCCCATGTGTTCAACATCTTAATACAGTTAAACTAATCAGTATTAATGGTGACATCTCCATCACTGCTACTAAATGAATTTCCTTGTCATAGTACCATATAATCACCCAATTCACAATAACCTAGAGCCCAGCTCTACTCAGGGCCTGAGCATAGACCATCAGGGACTATGATCAGTGGCTGCCAAGCTCTGCTGATGTTCTCTGATGAGAGAGTCTTATAAATGTCATATATATTTCTCATGACAGAGAGATTTTTACATAATTTACAGCATAAATATATGGCTCTATGCTTGTAGCTCTACTATTAAATACATCAGTTTTAAAAAGAGTAATTATAGAACTATGCCTAACTTTGTGGTCACTTCCCATTATACATTTTCCAACCAAAGGACAGCAGTGATCTCTTATTCTATATTCTAATTTAAGAAGCAGCATGATACAAGAATATGTTCTTTAAAATGTTTGCATTAATCATAGCACAAGAGCTCAAAATCTATCACTTGCCATCAAAATAAATAGCATCAGACAAAAAGAAAAAAAAATTCTTTAAATTTCCTCCCCTAGTACACTCCAGGAGTGCACACTTCTAGGCCTTTGTAAATTTACTCCTGAGCCTCCATCTGAAGATCCTCCTGCCACCTTTCTGATGTTTATGGCCAGTGGTTGTTTTAAACATACAGTCAGTTACTTCTGCCCTTCCATCTCAGGTACCTAATCATTAACTCTTGCTGTGAAGAACAAGAGATGAAGAGGAAAAAATGCATCCTTGTGCTCACCTGGTGAAGAATTTCCTCTCATGTACAGAAGGAAAACAGAGTATGCTGCACACTTAAACAACCTCTGAATTCAAACGGAGTTATAGTTTGCCCCGACTGCCAATGCCTCAGTTGAGCAGACAGTGCAGAGCCTGCACTGTGTGCAGAACGGGCTGTGCACACCTCGACTGGCAGGCAGACAACTAAGCGCAGTGTTTTAGTGCCTTCTGGTGTTGGTGGCTAGAAACGCAGCTGGCATAATTTACACCATGTTTAGCATGCGACATGCACTGATCTTTCTCATATCTGCAAAGAATTTTCTATCATAATTGACCAAGGTGAATTAATGTAAAAACGTATGTATTTATCATTGAAAGAAAATGAAATCCCAACAATAGCACTGTAGGCTCTGCACCATTTTATTTCTACTCAAAGTGCCTAGTGTTTCTGTGGGGAAAATATTTTGAACAAATACAGTGCAGAGCGTACTCTCTCTAAAACTGCTAGATAAATAAGCATAGAGAAAACCTCCAATTTATTTGAGAATTTTTTACATTTTGGTTTTTTGTAGAAACATTAACCATATACAATCAAGAGACTAAGGTAATCAGAACTACTTTGTAGATTTTTAAAAATTATTTTTCCATGATATAGTTCCTGTTTCACAGAAAGAAAAAAGACTCTCAGAAAATCTGCTTTAAAAATTAACCACTAGAATAAAAATAAAATGAAAGAAGTTTGATTTTTTTCCACAGAGTTGTTAACTGCCTGAATGAACATTTTTATGCTATGAAAAATGATTGGGAGAAACAACAAAACTCAGGCTAATAATGCTAGAACTAAGCAGGTTGAACTTACATAAAAAAGCAAAGTAAACATGTCATAGTACAGTGAGGATCCATTTAGCAAATGAGTTTTTCCAGTGAGGTAAGGAGTAGCCCTACAGAACCTCTTTACAAGTGGGTCAATTATCCACCTTCTTGAGTCTCTTTAGGATCATACTCACATAAAAAGTCCTGCCTCGGAAAACATACAAATTACTAGTAAACCAATTGCTCTGGAAAGATGTTTTAAAACACTTAAAATGTTCAATAACAAAAAATTTACCCAAACGAACATGCTACAGGGTAAAAAACAACTAAAAGTAACAGCAGTCTAGAATCTGATCATTAATAAGTTTGAGAAAATTGATTATTTTAATATCCCTAGGCATTATATCCTATTTCACAATGCAGTAACTTATCTTTACCATGTAAAATGGGCATGACAATGATCGTATACTCATCATTGTGCTAAGAAAGATCATGTTTAACTTTCTCTGATGTACAATTTGAATTTAGATTGAAAATGTAAATTCAAAGGTTAGAAACTGAAAGCTTCTTGATTTGGAACCTAAAATGTCACATTTGTTTAGCTTTTAATCAAGAAGAGAGCAAAGAAATTACCAGTTCTTTATTCAAAGTCATGTAAACCATATTTACTTTTATGACACAACTATTTTCTTAAAGTAATTGTGCTCTAATTTATATTCCCGCTCAGCGATGGTGACTGAATACATGGGGAACCTTACACAGAACCATGGCAGAAGGGACAAAGTCCTTGGATCCCTGTGCAGGCTCTGTCCTGTGCTCTAAGTCCCTTCTCAGCACTGTATCTCTTTCCACCATCCAATATTCTTTTCCTTCCTGGTCACTGGCACCTTGCAGGCATCCACTCAGAAGTCAACAGTTGTTGACTGGTGGGTTTCCCTGTTAGTACTCTCAGATCCTCATGACCCTTTGTGACTCAGCCATTTTTCAGTCATATCTTCATGTTGGCTTCTGCACAAGCCATGCACTTTGGTCTCTGCCCTGAAGTCACCATGTTGGATTCGACAGAAACTCTCTAGGAGACCTGCACATTCCAAACTCAGACCTCTTTTCCTATCTCATTAGAAATTTCTAAGTCCCCTATAGGCCACATGAAAACTTTAGAAGAATAAGAATGGAAGAACACTATTTCTACATGTATTTCTTTTTTACCTGAATACAAGACCACCACTTTCACTACTGTGACTACCCTTTTGCACAGTGAGCAGCAATCTCTCCCCAGGTTCTCAAATGTCAACCTAAGCACAGCCCCCGGGCAGGCTGTCTGAATTCTCTTCACCCATTCTTTTCTATGAATGATTCCTATATTTTCTATCTCAGTGATAGTAACTTCTCTTATATTAAAATCTCCTCCTACTCTAAGATCATACACACACACACACACACACACACACACATTAGCACTGAAAACAACAGCAAGTATGCAAGGATAGGAATTCAGTGCCTCAGAGGGGAGAAATATCTAAAGTTATGTCTATCAGGTAAATGCATTAGTATGACCTCCCACTTATGTTCTAGACATTGTTCCACACAGTGAAGGAACTGTAACAAAGACTAAGCTATCTATTCTTGGTCTCCGTTTTTTTTTCTCTTTAATTTCTACTTGTAAACGAATTTTCTATGAATGCCCACACAAGGTCCTTATTTGACTTCCTTTAAATATTCTGTAAATATTAGTTCAACCTCCATTTTTTGTTAGCACAGGAAACCTACTTTATATTAGCAAAAATTGTATAGATCTTTCTTTGTGTTAAAATGAAAGACATTATCTTTATGAATGTAATGTATTTTGAAATTGTGTTTTACTTGAAAATTTTCATCACATAGTAACATTAGTCACTCATATTTGCTAAGAATCTAGATATTATATTTGCTATGTCTTTATTATACTATTTTAACTAGATATTGGGAGCTACATTAAAAGATATGTACATGGTAAAATACAATGTTCACTTACGTGTTATAGTAGTCTCATACATTAGTCTAGTTTAGAAGGAAACCGATAGTAACAAAAAGCTGCAAATGTTAAGCAGCTTCTAGTTGGTTGGTTCCATGGGCTGACACAAGATCTACATTTGCTCCTCAGTATATGGGCCTCCATGATCCAACCTATTCAACATCACATATGTTAGTGATATAAGGGAATGAAACTCCCAACCTACTAGATGACTGGTAAGAGTTCATGTTCTCTAAAATCAAAGAATGAATTTTAGGAACAATGGAGGTTAAGAGCAGAGCATATTTATTGAGAGAAAGGAAGCTTCTGTCTGAAAAAGAGACAGAAGGAGTTCCAAGTGTGTCGCCAAAGTTCCCGTTATGTTCTACGGAATTTGTAGAGCAAAACCACAAGGTGAGGTGGATCCAAAATGGGAACTCACAAGGTAGGCATAAGGTGGGACAGAACTTTGGTCAACCAATAAGATTAATTGCTCAGGTAAAATTGATTAAATCAGGGACAAATGGGGAAGTGAGTCATGTAGCAAGTGGGCATGCATACAGAGCAGTGACTCTTCCTGTAGGGGGTTGGGATGATTACTCCTGGATTCCTTAGGGTGATAGAGACCTATTTAGAATATCAACCCTTAGGATGTGGGTGTGTCTGCTTGATTCTTTGTCTTGAGGTCTGGTTTACAGCGGGAGGTGTCTGTCTCCTCCAAGGTTGAAAGGTATCTGACCTTCTGCATTGGCTCTTTTGGGGGCCCAGCCCTGTCTGACTGCCTATAATATTTCTAACTCAGTTGCTCGTAGCATTAGGAGAATACTGTTGGATCACGGCAGTGCACCATAATTCAGGGTATGCAGGTCACAAGGCTTTCCTTGCACAGCTGGATTTCTACTGTCTTCCAGTCCATTCCCTGGCCCACAACAAATTCCTCTCCACATATTGCAACTTCCACAGGGATTTTTCTAAAATAAAATTCTGATGTGGAATACCAAATCCTTAGTTATTAGGCTAGTATTAAAGTTCTCATATTAATTCACAACACTTCTTTCTCTATTTGTTCATTTTCGGTTACACTTAATTTTGGTCCTTATTCTGGATCCATTGTTGCAGCTTTGCTACCGAAGATCCACAGAGCAAAGGTATCTATTGATCTGTGAAGAAACTACTGACCTCAAAGTAACACTCTAGTAAGTTTCTCAAGTAATTCTTAGATACATTAGAGTTTGAAAAGCACTTGTACACATGATCAAATATCCTCGTGTGCTTCTTGCCTATGAAACACTCAGAAGAGTGTTCTGCTAAAGGTAGGTCTTGCCTGGTGTGATAGTGCATGCCTATAATCCAAACACTCAGAAGGCTAAAGCAGGAGGATTGCCAATCAGTTTGAGACCAACCTGGGTTACACAGTGAGTTCAAGGCCAACCTGAATAATATAGCAAGACCTTTGCTCAAAAAGGGGATGGGGACTTACAATGCAGCTTAGTAAGAAAGCCCTAGGTTCAATCCCTAATATGAAAGACAGGACAAAAATGTGGTCCTTACCTAATGGTCCATTCACTAGCACATCAAAACAGATAATAAACCTGTGACTCTTTTCTTTGTCCATAAAGTATCTCAAAACACTAGCAAGACATTCCATGTGAAACTGAGCTTCACCAAACTATAAGATTTTAGAAAGTAATGTGTATATGTACTCCCAGGATCTTTCTTTGTCAAAGAACCACGTGGCAGGTGCCAGAATCTACATTCATACCTGAGGTTACAGAGCTGAAGTATTCCCATTTTCACCCACAGGTGATTGCAACAACTGGCCAACGTTCTTTTTCTGACCTTCTCTTTTTCCCTTTTACTAAACCTAAGAAATAAAGCAAGACAGTCAAAGAGACGTAGCCCAGGACAACATGTAGACACATATGTCCTGGAACAGCATCATGCAACATGATAAGCAGAGGTTGCAGCAGCAGAACCCAGAAACTTTTCCTGACATAGAGACACTATGCTTGGAAACCTGATTTGTCCACTAACAGTAAACCACTGAGATTTTGTTTATTTATTTGTTTATTTGTCTTTGGCTTTTTGGATTGAACCCGGAGTCTTCAAACTGAGCTACATCCATGGCCCTTAATTTTTTATCTTGAGACAGGGTCTCGCTGAGTTGCCCAGGCTGGCCGAGAACTTGTGATCTTCCTGCATCAGTCTCACTTGGTGCTGAGATTATAGGCATGCACCCACCACACCCAGTTCTCCATTGTTCTTATACAAATCACAGGGTGGTAGGCAAAGGCTGTAAGGTGGATGTGAGCATCCTACTAATATAAACAAAATCACATTATATTCCAAACTGAAAAGAGTCAGCATTTGCTAGTATGATTTCATTTCTGCTCACTTCTAAAATGTACTTCAGCAAGGCTATTTCTATGATTATCTTAATGTTTTACTTTTCTAGTATTTTTGTGACAACTTTTGACATTTGTGTCACTGAGTTTAAAACAAATCAGTCCATTTGTGATTAATTTGTTTTAGGTCATGGAACTTTTTGTGTTTAATAATAACCTAGAATTTAAAAAAAAAATGGTAAGTTCTCTAAGAGAACAGGTCAAGTGCATGTCCTTATCCAATTGCAATTTACTACTTATAAAATCACTAAAACGATGTTACAAAAATGCACAACCACATTTAGCACTTTAAAGTAGATAGGAAGATCATTAATTTTTACTTTCAATTTACAAATACTTTTATTTCATAAATTGCTATGACTAATCACTAAAAAATAAAAATTAGATGTTTTGTTCATATTCTTCTACATATTTTGGGCTCTCAAATATCACATGAAATTATATTCACTTGGATTCCTTTACTTTCAAATTATGAAAATATATTGATGGTGCTAAATTTACTTTTCTAAGATTTTTAAAAATTTGTTTTCCAAATAAAGTAGAGTGTAAATGAAATGTTATGAGAAATGTATACATATTAGAATATCAAATCCTTTGAAGCATATAATATACAATAAAACATAAAAAAGAAATTTTGAATATATTTGAAAAATGTTTGCATTAACTATATTAATTAGCATTTGCTAACTGAAAACTGGGGTTGCAGATCTAGATACCTAACTTGTATTCTATCTTTTTAAAAATAATGCACTTGTCCTTCAAAATGGATTTAAAGCCCTACATAAAGTTTACCAATAATTGTGCATTTGATACATTTCTACACGAACTTCCTTACTGTTTAGTAATTTTCTTTTATATTGAAGTGTCTCTCCTATTAATATCATTTAGTAACTCCATTTAACTAAGAGATATTTGCAGACAGTTAAAAACTAAGAAAATATGTATTACTGGAGTCAGTGATGGACATATAGTGAAAGAGGGCTTGCGTAGGATGCAGAAAGCCCTGAGCTCAATCCCCAACACCACACTCACCCACACCCCACACACACACAAAATACCATAAGCATACTGTCATGAAAAAATATGATGATAAATGAGATTAAATTAGGTATACACCAATATAAAACTCTCTAGCCATTCAGATATGAGAAAAATCTGAAACTAACCTTTATCCTTATAATAAATGGTGGTGTTTTCTTCTCTTTTTTCTGTTTAAACATCTTTTTACTTACTTAGGAGTTTCCAAATTTCTTTGGTTGGTAGAATTTTTAAATGTTTTAATAAACATAATTGCATAATAATACAACCTATTTGCCTATTGATCACAGTGCAACTTCTCAAATCGGGATCAATAGGACAACCCAAGAATCATTTCTTATCCAACAATGGTGGTAGCCATTGTTAATTCCCTATCATCTTGTTTTGAAGTTCTGTACCATTTTCATTGTTTTGTTGGGTTGAGTTTTATTCTGTTATGTTTTTGTTTGATTTTATTATATCCAATGACATGAACAGCTATTTCAAAGATAACAAGAAGATATAATTATGATAGCTATTTTGGATTTACTCTAATCTTGTTTTGAAGTCCTTTATTGCATTCATTGTTTTGTTTTTATTGGTTCTATTCTGTTCTGTTTTGTTTGATTTTTATTATCTGAAGATATCTGCAGCTATTTTGAAGACAACAAGAGGCATCATGGTAACCATCGTTGATTTCCTATTGTTTTGAAGTCCTGTGTCACTTACACTGTTTTGGTTTGATTGACTTTATTCTGTTTTATTTTGTTTGGTTTTATTCTTTTTAAAATAAAAATTAAAAAAATAAAATAAAGTAAGAAATAGTTCAGTTATTTTTCAAAAAATGTGTATAAAAATAAATATACTTCTGCCATGAATTTTTCAAATCTATCCTTTCTTTTTCCACCTGATTTTATACAAGTCGTGCCTCAGTTCATGAATTTGATTCTTTTCAGTACTCTAGTCACAAACTGTGTTGAATGAGAACTGAATCAAATTCAATGGCCAGGTTCAGTGCTGTCCTTAAATTTGATTTGATTCTTCTCCAGTTCAATTTAAGATCAGAATTGTGGAGATAATGGAATTGTGAACCAAGGTACCACTGTATTTGATATAAGGTACTTTATTTAATCACTTCTGTAAACAGCTGTCTCATTATAGTAGAAACTGAAGTTTCAGACTATATTCATCAAATAGGTAAGTAAAAGTGAAACAAAGGCAATTAGTATCCATAGCTGACTGTTTGGAGAAATGACTTTTCTTGCTCTGGTATTATCAAAGCACACTTTCTGTACTGTAGGTAAGCAATGCTGATGGTGGTTGTATGAACAAGGAAGATGTGAATGACTTCAAATCAACACATATCAAGAACAAATATACTTTAATTTTAATATGAGCTAGACTAATATTTAATTTTCTCTGTCTTGGGATAACAATACTTTCACAGCAGAAACCCATATTTGTGCAATTTTATACCAATTAACTAATTTATTTTATAAGATTATAAATATTTATAAATATTGACCAAGAACTAGACTCTGAAGTGGACACCAAATTTTCTACAAAGAAATTGGAGTTATAGACTGATGCAAAGGCTCCACCTGGCTCCACCCAATATGAACAGCCTCATGAACATGGCCATATCAGGGGACTACCTGGTCAGAACCCTCAAGATGTGCTATGCAACCTTTGAAGAAACAACTGACAGAGTATAGTAAGATGGACTCCGACGTCATGCTAAATTCTGTCACAAAGACAGTAAAGAGGGGAAATATCTCACAAACACACAAAGGTACAGAGAACACTGTATTCCAAAAACAAAAATTCATTCTGGACTCAAAACCATAAAGGCAACTGTTTCTGCTAAAGCCCACCTTGGAAAAGTGAATTGTGACAGGATCAGCTATCATAGTGAAGATGCTAAACTCGAAAGAAGCTGATGGCCCAAGTTCAAGTACTCGGCCTGGACATCCCACTGGTAGGAACCACACATGCTGTCTGCCAGGAACCTTCATTAGTTAGGATGTGGTTTGATCACACATATGATTTTTAGAAATTATAATAATGGTTTAACCAAGCACTTGTATTTGTCACTCATGTTTTAAAAAATCCAATTTTAGGCATTACCGACAAGTGTTGGTTGTTCCACAAAAACTTCAGACTTGCTCACCTCAGGCTTCCAACTGTAGAAAGCAGCAGAATAGAAGAAGGGGAAAAGGCGACACAATCTTCATGATGAAGCTCTCTATTTCACTGGGTTGGGACCGCATTAAAAGTCTGTATCTACTTACAGGGAAAAATGACCAAAAACAAATGTAATTTTTATCTGTATATCTTCACTCCTTTACTGGATATTAGTAAGGGGAAAGGAACAGTAATACTGGAATATAATCTACTAGTAGTTTCTGCCACAAGACAGAAGAAATAGAATTACAAGAAGAGCTGAGTTATAAAATAAATTAGAAATTACTATGCAATGCTAAGGAAAAAAAGTATGACCAGAAGAGAAAAAACATCTGATGACCCAATGAGAGTAGAATCAGGTGTTTCCTAAATTCACCAAGCCTAGTACCCTCAGTTTTTCAAGGTTAGCAAATTTTAAACCCATCTCTATATTCCAGTGTATACATATTCCCTTAAGTAGGTTTTGTTTTGTTTTGATTAACCAAAAATAAGATCAGGCATATAAGTTTACAATTTGATTTTCTTATGTAAAATCAAGTACTCTACATTCAAAAGCTGTAGATGCAATTCCATTATTAAAGTTTCATAACATTTAATAAAATAACTAGAATATAAAATGTTCTGTTTCAATGTGGATAAATATCTAAAATTTATTCAGTTTTTGTCAAGATTTTTCTTATACTCTTAGAAATTGCTACTCTCATTGTTATAGCATATATTCATAAAAATGTAATTGTTCGGTCAAAGATGTGAAGAATCTGAACGTTTTACCCTATTTGTTAAGTAACAGAGTACAGGGTATAAGCCATAGATGACAGCAAAAGACAT
Source organism: Dasyprocta punctata (assembly GCA_004363535.1). NCBI lineage: Eukaryota > Metazoa > Chordata > Mammalia > Rodentia > Dasyproctidae > Dasyprocta > Dasyprocta punctata. The sequence goes on from RJWM01014303.1 coordinate 15,558, forward strand.
GAGACTCGTGATAAAAAACAAAGGATACTTTTACTACTAATAGTAGGAGTAGCCTTATCATTAGCATTTGTAACAGTTCCCAAAGTACCAGTTCCTACTGATTCATATGATGAGGCTCAGGTACCCACAGCAAGTTAGGTTACAACAGAAGAACCTGAATTTGAGGAATCCTAATCTCTTAATTGGCAGGAGCCGCACCTGCTGTTGGCCCAACAGGGACACCAAGTATTCTTCCTCCAAGATACACTATGTACAGGCACCAACAGCCCACGAAGAATATGATCATTATGCACTGCTAGATTCTGGTCATAAAAATAGAGATTAAAACAAATATCTTTGAAAAGGTAGTTTGGAAAAAGGCAATCACTATCCACACTTTTAAGACACACAGAAATATGGAAAATTGTTTTCAGAAAAAAGTGAATGTTATTTTTGCTTTAATAACTATTACCAAATTGCATGTCAAAAAAATTGTGGCATTTATGTCTGTGATATCCGCAGAAGTTGATTTCTCCACATCCCTCAGGTCTCTTCACTTGTTGGAAAGACAAAAATTATATTTAACAGTTGCATTAATTTTATTTTTTTTACTTCATTTGACATGTACATTTTCATAATTTTATTGAACATTCATAGTTTTCTTGGTTACTTGCCTATTTATGCCATTTATTCACTTTTTACTGAAGAATTTTTTACTTACACATTTCTAGGAAATGTTTATGCTAGTGAATCCAAACATTTGTCAGAGTTACAGTATTTCTGGTAATGGAAACTGCTCATCTCATGGCTGTTGGGAGAAAAAAAGAAGGAAAGGATTCAAGGTTCCAACATCTCTGTCAAAGGCATATTCCCCATGATTTGATCTCTTCCAACAAGGCTTTACCTCTTAAAGGTTCTACAGTTTCATAATAGTGCTACAGGCTAGAATTGAGACTTTAATACAGACCTTTAGGGGACATGTTAGAGTTCTTAAACATATTGCTTCAGTCTAAATGAAATTTCATATCCACTGACCAACATCTCTCTAATTGGTGCCTCCAACTAGGTCCAGCTAACAACCATTCTAACCTAGCTATAAATTTTACTGTTCTACATTCCACATATAAATATGATCAAATGGTATTCATCGTTCTGTGCCTGGTTTATTTCAGTTCATATAATAGACTCTAAGCCAGGCGTGGTGGTGCACGCCTTTAATCCCAGCACTCAGGAGGCTGAGGTAAGAGGAGCATTGTGAGTTTAAGGCCAGCTTGGGCTACAGTGCGAGTGCAAGGCAGGCCTGAATGACATAGTGAGACCCTGCCTCAAAAAACTAGGGCTGGGAATTTGGCTTAGCAGGCTTAAATGCCTGCCTGGCAGGTGTGAGCTTGTGAGTTCGATCCCCGATGCCACAAAAAAAAAATAATAATAATAATAATAGAGTCTAGGTTCATCTATGTTGCTGAAAATGACAAGTTTTCATTCTTTTTGAAAGCTGAATAGTATTGCATTACATATATATGTACATTTTTTATCCATCAGTGGGTACTTACTTGATTCTGTCTTGGCTATTCTGAATAAGACTGGAACAAACAAAGGAGTGCAGATATTTTTAATCATACAAGAAACTCTACTTTAAAACTAAAAATCTCTTTGTAAGTTCTACTTTAGCTACAACCATAAGCTTTGATGTATATATGTATATTTTGTTTGTTTGCTGCCATTTAGTTCAAAGTATTTTGCAAATTCTGGACTGTCTCTTGACTCATAATCAGTTTTATTTTTTTCAACTTCATAACACATAGCACTTAAAAGTCTTCATTAATGACTTCTCACTAAACCCTGATGCCTGCAGACTTCCCCAGGGCTTTCTCTGTCATGCAGTTTCCTGATGAGAGCAGTTTCCTCTCTGACTCACCCCACAGGATCCAGGCTCTGCTGTTCATCCCACATCATCCTAGTACTAGGGGTCCTCTTGCCTCAGCAGGCTGCCTTTTATGAAGGATCACTTTAAGATCTTCCCCGCCACCCACTGCCCTTTTGGCTAAAGCAGTCTGCTTTAGCAGAGTGAGGGAGAGAGAGAAGCCATTGGGGGAAAGTTTCTTCCCCTATTCTTCACGGCATGGGTGTTGGGCTTTGAATTTGCTCATGCTGTGGGGGTGGAAGGCTTTAAATGAAATGATACAGAAACTGCAACATTGCCAAAATTACATAATTATTAAAGTATGTCAAAATAACCCAAAAAGGACAGAAAAAAGCAAGGCTTTTATCCATGAGCTGAAAAAATAACTCAGAAATCAGGACTGAAAGAAAAGTAAAGCTGATTTTTTTGTTTAAATCCTAAAAAAACATGAATTTGTAAACACAGCAAGTTAAAGTGAAATTTTCTTTATCCTTAGAAAGATGGCTGATACCTCAAAGAAGAAGACTGTGGATCAGAATTCCACATTCTGCAGGGAGTGAACAAGAAAGAAGCTATCAGATCTCTCCAAGGACTGCCCAGAAATAGACAGGTTGTCACCTTCTCTATCTCATATCAGCAAAAGATTGGGCTTTTAAATTAATCTGTGGCAGTCAGTTGGTGGCCTATGGTTAAACATAAGAGGATCAGGTTTTCCCCTTCCTCCTACTGAGCTTAAAAAGAGGATAGTCCAAGAGATCCACATAGAGATTGAAATTTTCTGCAAGTAGAGATGATTAGCAACTCCTGCCCTGGCTTGACCCTTGCCAAACTGATAAAAAAAAAGTATTCTCACACCAGTGCACCAAAATCCAGTAAGTAAAGGTTCTTAAAATTCAACCAGTGCACCTGGGAATTCACATTATCCAGGACAGATAGAAAAACTCAAAAATAACCAACTGATGGGAAGGTGGAAGTAAAGAGCATGGAAGAGTGAAAGGACAAACTGTGACCACCTTTCTCCTCTGTAGGTCCATGAAGTTTTACACTGGATATGATATTGAAATAAATTAGACTTAATTAGAATCTTTAATACCTGAAAATGGATGGATCGGCAAATACTAAAGAAGAAAGAGGTGACAGAAAATGTTTGAGGGCACAATCGACACATTGCGATATTTGTATTTCTATAATTTTAGCCCATTTTGTAAAATGAAAAACAAATATCAATTTTGAGAGATGATAGATACAAAACTTAACAAAAATTAAGTATAAGCTATTACAGAAATAAGTATGCCTATTTAAAATAAATGTTAAAATACATCTCTCATTTTTCTATTTTGATCTATTCCAATGAATTTTGTTACTTTATTCCTAATATTGAATTGTGTTTTCAGTTCTATAGATGAGTTAATTTTGTAATTCTATAATGAATGTATTCATGTTGTAATATCCTTTTAACATATCAATGAACTATTTGCTACTATTTAACATTTTACATAAATATAAGTTGGACTATATTTTTGTGTGCATTACCTTTAGATTTTGCTATAAATCTTACATAATTTTATGAAGATATTTTAACTATTCATTATATTTTCATTTTCTGAGTAATTTTTAAAACACTGCCATCATCAGCTTTCTTGTTTCTTTATAAAAATCATTTTTTCTATAGCACTTTCTTTATATTTCTGGAGACCAATTTAGTGATTTGTGTTGCAAAAATGCTAGTCCACCCACATATGATAGTTTTTAACATGGTTCTTGATTAATCAGTTAGTAATCAATTAATCAATCAAGTTTTAAAAACTTGAACATCACAATTACCAGTGTTGTGAAGTTTTCAATATACAGCATACAAATGCCTAGGTTATAAAAGCCCTTGTTGGTTGAAGGATATTTCCCCACTTTTCTTACTTTCATCTGTTCCTCTATACCCCCTTGAAAAGTGGTCAAGTGGTGCCTGCCTTTTGACTGAAAGCAAGAGTATCAAACAAATGATTCCTCCAGAGAATCGTCCGTGAATTTACAAGACAATTTCAAGTATGAAATATTTGGGAGGAGCCAAATCCTACATACAGTTATACAAATATAAAAAGACTTCACCATTTTCCCGCAGTGCACTAGTTTTCCCAGTGTACAACAGTAGAGCACGTAAGAGCTGAAACAAATGACAGGAAAATGCACTTGTGATGAGGGAACAGGAAGCCTCCATTGCAGGCACACAATGTGAATGAGGACAGTGTCTTGCCTCTGACTGACAACTTATGACCATTTCTTCAGATTTTGGGACCTGGCAACCCAACCCTTACAGTCACATCTGCCCTGCAAACAGCACTGTTTGCTGAGATTCCTTTTAAGATAATATCACGCTATCTCCCATTGACAGGACCCACATCTGGTCTCCAGACACACATATCTCTGTGCTGTTATCTACAGAAGAGCAAACGTCCATCAGAACAGTCCTCTTTACTATCAAGCTGAGGCGCCATTGCCACAGTCTCCAATTTTTCTTTTTCTCTTAACAAAAACTGGTCTGAAATCCTTACACTGTTTCTCCTACTGACAGAATAAACATCAGCCTACGAGGTAAAAGTATTTTAAAAATAACAATAATCTTGGAACATATTCTTTGATATGTAAGAGAAAATCAGTGAAAATAGGAAAATCTGAAAAAAGCAAAAAAAGGTAAAATCTAAAAAGGCATAAAGGAAAAACTAACTTTATCACATATTACTTAGAAAATCACAATAAAAAAATATGTAATCTTAATCCAAGTCAGTGGTGTCAAGAGAAGGTCTGGGGTATCACTACAAACATCGCAGAATATGGGCAGAAAGCTGCAGAAAGAGAGTAGGGATGATTATAACCTCTCACAGCTCCATGAAAACACACACATGAGCTGGGTACAGTTGGACTTCCCTATGGAATGTAATAGAACAGTGACACCTCCCCACTCCGCCACTCTTCATTCTTCTAGGGTCTATGCAGATGTTATCTGGCAGAGAAGCTGCACAATTATCCAAAAATCTTCCGAAGACCTTGGGAACACTGAGACCACATAACCCCTTCTTGCCATGAGAGAGACAAGCTCCAAGTCTTAACTGGTATAAGGTCAGGTAATGCAGGGAGACCTACTGAAGAAATACAAGACAATGAGCACTCCATAAATGGGCAGGAAAAAAAGATCATAAGAAAGATTCAAGTGAATGTGAGAGCTCAGTAAATGGTAAGGATAAAATCTTAAATGATGAAGAAAGGATAGATTAATCCAAAAACAGTGCTGAGACAATGAGTTAAGAACTTGAAAAACAGTATAAGTTGTATCCAAACTTTTTACCTTCCCACAAAAAATTCCAAGTATGTGAAATTTTTTAGAATTCCAAAACCCTGGCAAAATAACTTATACATGTATGTACCTATATGTTTGTATTTTATTTTTAAAATGCAAATAGAAACATGCTAGACATACCACTCTGTATCCTGCTTGTTTTCACTTAACATGGTACAAACATACACACACAGATATCTGTATCTCTGGAAGAATGAGCAAGCTATGGATAAGTAGCTGTGACTGCTTTTGAGGATGCATACTGATGGCTTATGAAAGAAACACACTTACTGCCTTGAAATTGTTGTTCCATTTGCTTACATTGTCCACATGAAAGAATAAGTAAATTCTTAAGGTAAAAAAAATCCATACTAAGTAAATTTTGAGGGAATATATGTTGCCTTGTATCTCTCCAGAATTTACATGTTAAAGTTCTAATATCTAGTACCTCAAACTGTGACTACATTTGAAGATGGAATCTTTAAAGAGGTCATTAGGTTGGGTCCTAAACTGATGTGACTGGTGTGCTTGTAAGACAAAGAGATGAAGATACAGCTATAAAGCACAAGACAAGCAAGTGAAGACACAGCAAGGAAACAACCATTTACTCACTAAAGAGGAGAGGCTGTGGAAGAAGCCAACCAGCCAACACCATCTCAGATTTCAGCCTCCCGAACTGTGAGGAAAAATTTTCTGTTTTTAAGCAACTCACTCTGTGGTACTTTGTTATAGTTCACCTAGCAAACCACTATATATTACATAAATATAAAATATCTATT
>RJWM01014303.1:21646-50951 GCA_004363535.1 Dasyprocta punctata
ACCTCGCGCCTGCCACGGCAGGCGCTTAAGGCACTGAGCCAAACTCCCAGCCCTGGTTTTTTGAGGCAGGGTCGCACTATGTAGCTCAGGCCAGCCTTGCGCTCGCTTTGTAGCCCAAGCCGGCCTTGAACTCATAACGCTCCGCCTACCTCAGCCTCCCGAGTGCTGGGATTAAAGGCGTGCGCCACCACGCCCGGCCCATTAAAAGCTATTTAATAGGATTTTGTGGGTTTTCTTTACAGTAATAATTGTATATGAATGTTTTCATTACTATAAGTTTCATGTTAATTCATTTATATATTACAGTTCTTTACTTTTTAATGAAACTTGAGATACTGCCATTGTTTTTTTTCCCCCTTCTATACATGCTGGTAGAGGTTAGTTATCCTCCATTACCTGGGCAAAACAAGTCAAAGAATTATTTGACAACTTCTTACTTTCTTTTATAAAATTAATTGATAATCTCATATTTCTTATGGAAAAGGTTTTCATTAATCATCTTCGGAATTCTTAAATGGAGTAGCAATTAACATTCATTCTCACTTCTTTTATTAATCCCAACAGCTAATTGCCAAGACTCAAGTGCCTTGTATTTGAGGTTGGCACCTTTAAATCTGAGCGCTGCAGGTGGAAAAGAGTGGGGGTTTCTGACACTGGAATGGAGGTGGAAGGATGCCTGGTGTGTCTTACTAAGATTTGAAAGGCGGATATGAGTTATGTTCAAGATACTTTAGTTCTTTTTTGTATTCCACCTCCAGCATTAGAGTCACAATTTAAAATAAGCAACACATTGTGTCAATCTCATAATATATAGTGAAAAAGATCCAAGCAAGAATATATCACTGTAAAGCAGTGAATCAAGATTAGGGAATGTAGATTTTTGGATTTTTCAGCAGCAAAATTATTTTAAAAGCAAAATAGAAAGGATCCACAAGGTCCCTGTCATTTCTTGTTCTTGCTTGACTTTATAGAATACTTTTCTGTTCCAGTCTCTAAGGTTTGAAGAAGCAGCTGCATCCATTGCTAAACACCTGGTCCAACCTTTATTTTCTGCACTCTAAATTTGCAAAATATTAAAGTATTTTTCTGTTATTTTGGGCATGGTCATTTACTGAATTTCAATTGCAAAAGAATAAAATGCTGCTCCTGCTGCAACTTGCGTGCCACTCCTCACAACAGGAAGAGGAAAACATGGTATTTTCAGCGCAAAAAAAAATTTGTGATGCTGAAGTTGAACTAAATTTAAATGATGACAGAAGGGCAATCATTTCTATATAGAAGTTTATAATCTATGATAGACCATCCTGATCCACTTATATAAAAAATTAGAATATGACACCAGAGACTAATGACATACTGATAGCTCAGGCAACTCTTAGTGACCTAGAAAAGGATTCATCAGGTGAATATCTACAGAGGAACTGAGGCTGAGCACAAGCCCAGGTAAAGTTGGCATACTTCTTATAGGGATTTCCAAAACTCTGGCCCTAAGTTCCACCCCACACTATACTCAAGAGTACAACTGAAGGCTACATGCTAATCCTGTAGCAGTCCTTCTCCTAAGGTCCTGGTTTACACAGGTAACATTGGAAAGGACAAACCTGAGATACTGAAAAGGCAAGTTTCATTATCAAGATGTATTAATAGTGTGTACAGCCAGGTACTAAATAAATGTTTACATCATTGGTATCATATTGTTAAAATACTTTTGATCATTTGTTACTTAAATAATGACCTAAAATGAAGTATGTGCACAGCATTATTCTAGATCCTTCTACACATGTATTTTGAATTTTTTCAAGCTTTAAAACTGTGCTCCTAAATATACAAGGATCTGTTTTCCTTTCTTAATCTCAATAGGTAGAAAACAGTAACACAGCTAGAAATATTGTAGAGTAAGAACAAATAAAAGTAGTATTGATGAAACTCATCTAAAATCTCACAAATAAGATTAAATAAAATTTGCAAATCAGTTCTTCAGCCACATCAGCCTCTACATTTTAAGTGCTTAGTAAACTGGCTTTCATACTGGACAACACAGTATATGACTATACCCATCACTTTCAGATTGCAGTTCAAAATGTTACTGGATGATTATATCAGAGTACTGAACCTTGAATTCTCACTGAGTAAAAGATAAATTAATTACACATTTTGGTCTGGTATTGTATGTGCATTAGGGCATCTATAAATATTCTATAATTATTAAATTTAATATCTATCTTCTACTTTGTAAAAATTATTTTAAAAGGAAAGAAAGATGGGCTAGTTCTTCTCCAGCAGTGTGGGGAAGAGAAATAGATAAGCTGCTGGACACATAATCCTTCTGCTACACAAGCAAAGAAGAAAATGCGAAAGAAGAATGAAGAAGATCCTGCTGATACAACTCTTTGTGACAAAATCCAAGATAAAAGTACATTCCTTAGAATCAGCAGATTCTTGTGACAGTGCAAGTAAACTTTGAGCATTTCCTTCCATTCATTAGGAGGCACTTGGAGATTTCTCAGCAATACATTCATTTTGATTTATTTTAATCAAATGCTTAGCAGGAGAAAAGGGTCAAAAAATGAAATACCTGTTTGGCATTGGCAGCTTTGACTGAATAAAAATGGGTTAACGTATCACTTTAATTTTTATTTCAACCATAGAAAGTTTAAAAGCTTCAGTGAAAAGCAATCACTTCCAATAACTTCTACCATCCTTCAGCACTTTTCAGAAGAAGAGCAATGATCTTTTTAAAGCACTGGCTTTACCAATTATTTTAAATAATTTGTTTCTGTGTTAGTTGGCATCACCATAATTTTTCTTTCCATTCTGACTTTGGTAGTCTGGCTTTTCTTCACCTAGCAATTAAAATCCTTTTATAATAGTGAAGCCAAATTATAATAGTAAAGCAGCTGTTCAGAACTGACAGAGAGACAGGAAATTGTGGTTTCCTTAGCAATGGGAATTATTTGAATGCTTTCAGAAGCCAATTTCTTGGCATCATCTTTCTCTTCTGTCTGCTTGCTGCCATCTCTCACAACTTCATTCACAAATTTATTTTTTTTCCTGGCCTGAAACCCATTTTTGCTATTTTCCATAGGGCACCGTTTAAATTTATCTTCTGTTTCTCTTTAAATGCACCATATTTAAAACCCTGAATCTTGTTTACCTTTGTTTAACAGTGCCACTAAGCAAGCAGAATGGGTTGAACAATGGTCTAAGATATCATCAAATCCTAATTCCTGGAATTTATAAATAATGCTGTCTTATTTGGAAATTGGAATTTTTCACGTGATTAAATTAAAGATGTTGAAATAAGGAGGTTGTCAGATCATCTGGGTGTGCCCTAAAAGCTATCATGAATGTTTTTGCAAGAGTAGCAGGGTGGGACTGCTTTTCAGAGAGACACAGAGAAAGAGAGGTAAACAGAACACAAAAAAAGAGTGAAGTGTTGTAGCCACAAATCAATAATGCCAGCTGTCCCAGAAACTTGGCAGAGACAAGAAAGGATACTTTCCTAGGACTCCAAAACTGTGAGAGAATTCATTCTTAAGCCATCAAGTCTAACATTCTAGAAAACTATCACACTGAGAATAATTTAAAACTATCAATTTCCTTACTTTTCAGACAAACATAACATGCTATCTCAGGCTAGAAAATTCAAAGATAAGAAAATGAACCAACCATAACTTATTGGAATCTCTTTTGGGTTAGTCGTTACATTGCTAGAATAATGTACAGCTAATTCTCAAGACCTGAAATCATCCCACACTTCTATTTTAAATAAGCAATTATAGCCCCTACCAGCTGGCTTCCAGCTATTAAAATATTCCCTCTAGTGTAACTACTGGAACTAGTACAGCTTCCAAAGCAGGAGTGGAAGGATATTGACTGGCTTCATTATCCCTGTAGAACTCCTTCTTTGCTTAACATAGAGCAAAGGCACTATGTTCTATGTCCCTGCTTTGCAGACCAGCAGCCCAAATTAAGGCAAGCAAATAAAAATGACAGCCCAGTCCTGCACCTGATGGAGAGAATGGAGAATTGTTCTGGGACAATTGAATGGACCGTGACACACAGTGGGAGCAGCAATGTAGAAAGGCAGGGTCTCCCATTTGCCAATTTGTAATGATGTGTAGATTTCTATCTAGGTTTGGGGCACTCAGGTGCTTCCTAAACATGTGACATGTGGGAGAAATAAGTCTGCATAAAGAGAAAGAAAAGAATGAGATATTTTTGAAAGCTATTCTGTGCCTGTTTGGATATAGATCTTCTATAAATGACAACATCACAGCCCAATGGAGCAAAATGGGACTCAAAAGTTGTTCTAGTGAAACGCGGGTCCAAATAAGACCCATAGTACTGACAGAGGTGTCAAACATATTTCTTACCCCACCAGTTTAAGATCTGGGATAAAACTGCACCCACGGGGAAGAGGGGTGGGTCATCCCCCTAACATTAACTATGTCACTTGATAGGGGAGATAGGAAGTCAAGGTGAGGAGAAATGAAAAAACAAAAGGCTCAGATAATTTTCAGTTCCCCTGAATGGGGTCCTACTATGACCCTCCAGGGCTCTGACTCATGTATCTGTAGATATTCAGCAGGAAAAAGTAAAGTCGCATTTCTTAACATCCTTACTATATAACAAGCATGGTGCTGGGCACTATATGTCTATTATTTCATGCAACTATTTACAGAAACTATGCCAAGTACAGTTCTCCCTACAACCAACAAGATTGGCCTGTTTCTACAATAGAAATTAGCTTTACTCAAATTAGACAGCTAGTGGAGAAATTAAATTTTGAACCCAGTTTTGTATAACTCCCATTATTATTCCTCACCAAGAGGTAACCCCTGAAAAGTCCATTAAATCAACAGTTCATCCACTTCTCAAGGATCAGCGAAAGAAAAGAAACCAGCAATGACCATGGTCTTCAAAATTGATAAGGTGAAAACAAATTTTATGAGACTAAGAAAGGAATTTGAACATTTAAAAATCATCAGATTTATGTATCCTGTTAGGATACTGAAAATTCCTTGACTCCAATCTTTTTCACCAGTCTTTAACCATTTCCATATACATGTGTGTATGTGCATAACTAACATGTATACTTCCTTTTTACTAGCATACGAATAAGTGGCCCAGAGGAGACTGTACCACACAACAGTCTGGTCTTCATTGCTTAAGGTTATCAGCCTTTCTAATGAACACTAACCCAGGAAGTAGTACATATTAACATAGTGTGGTCAATGTATTCAGTTTTGGAAGAAAGCTATTTTACAGAAAGAATACACAACCCTCACATAAACCTGATCCAGTAGTCTTTGAAACAATATAAATTCTGTTATCAACAACATGTGTTTGCTTTTATGTATTTGCAGCAAAATAACTAGAAATGAAAAATCAAATGAGAGAGAAAGTGTATCTGTGAGATTTTACTCTTTACCCTCTTTGAGAAGACAAAACTCAGGCTATCCCAGCCTCCAGAATCAGTAAAAAGTTAATCACAGGAAGACCTGTTAATATCTAGCTCAAGGTGATAGAGAAAGCTAAGGCTTCATTTCAATGAAAGTAATTCACATAAAGAATAATTGTAGATTGTAAGGTATGAACAACCTGGAATTCTAGGAAGTAAGTGACAATAAAGGAAAAATAGAATTATAGAGGCAAGTGTTTGTGCTCCCTAGTGGGGTGACTGTCAGTTCCTGGGAAGTCGGACCATCACTCATTGTGCTAAGAAGGAAGTTTAGTACCATACCAGTTAACTTAGTAGATTTAATGGGGAGAAAATGCAGAATGTCTCTTCTGATTGTCTCTATTTTCTTAGTAAGATAACCACGCATAAAAAAGTTGGTAGAGAAAAATTAAGGTAAGAGAAAAATGTCTTGCATAGTTTCTGAATATATAATTATGAAATATACCCTTAAAAAAGCTGAAACATGAAATTTCAGTAAGAGGTTGACAACTCCACAACCATTAAGAGAATGCATTGGCACACAGCTCTCAGTAACTGATAGTCAGAGCAAACAAAAATAGAAAGGGTAGGAAAGATTTGAGCAAATAAGCTCAATCCAATAGAGATATTGAGTCTTGTATATCACTCCCCATGAAACAAAGTAAGGTACTTTAAATCAGCACCATTCTAGGCCACTCGTGATGGTATCGACAAGGCCCAACAAGTGTTGTCATATACATTGTTTTCTAACTCATTCTTAAAAAAATAGAAGTCAGTAAGCTCCTCTTACAAAATATTTTTTTAAAAAACTGAAAAATAACTCATTCATAAATAACATGGTTAAAGAGAAAAAAATATGTAACACAAAATATTTAGAACTGAATGATCATGAAAGTAGTAAATATCAAAAAATAGAGGCTGTAACAAAAGCAAGATGTGCCTCTAGTAAAACATTTCAGAAATACAGAAAGATGTAAAGACAAACAAATTAACTCTTCGTTTCATCTTCCAAAAATAATCAGTTGATACTTCTATTATCTTTCAGGCTGTACATATACAAATGAAATGCCATTTCCTCCTTCTTTGGTATTAGTTTGTCAGGCTCAATGCTCCAGTTCAACAGATGAAGTGCTTTCAGCAGGGTATTTTCTAAAACAGGAAAAATCCTACCACCACCCCAACTCCCACCACTTCCAGGACAATTTTGTGGAATAAAAATTTGTCATTTCATTACTTAATCAAATATAATCTTTTTCACTCAATTTGTTACTGTAACATTGTGCTTACAAAGAAAGCTCCCAATCTCCAACATTTTTAACTTTCCTAAAATTTAATGTGTCTTAAGGTGCGAGATGCTTTAATTTTATTGATTAAATTGTCACTTTATTTTCAAAATCATTAACCAGTTACCACATGTTAAAGAATCATTCTTACCCTGCCCAAAGACCTGAAGATTTGTCTTTTTCCAGTATGTCTGTTTAAATTAGCTCTTAATATACTAGAAAAATACTTAAAAGCTCAGTGATTTAAAAATGTAAGAACTTACTATTTCTTGCAAGTCTGCATGTCACCAAGACTGCTTTCTAGTCATGGATGAATTCAGTCAGAAATCCAAAGTCAATCCCAGGATGAGTAGAAGATTCTTAGATTTTGATTAAGCCCTCTTATGTATTGGAGTCAGACAGTCCTAGAGTGGCCTAGGCTGGACTAGGTTGAAAATATTCAGCTCTTTTCTAGCTGTCATTTAGATATATGTGTTCCTCCATATCATTCAACTACCCTAAGCATGTTTCCATGGCAATCACAGAAAAGCAGAAGAGGAAGTTTAGCTTTGTAAGAGTCTCTGCAGGCTGTACCATCCCACACTGGTATATCTCCCGTTGGCCAAAGTAAGACACATGCCTGAACCAAGAAGCGAGATACTGCTAAAGTGTGATGCAGTGCAGTCCCCATGAGGTCATTAATAGCTGTAATAAAAGCAGTGTACCACAGTGTGTTCAGTGTTAAAAATTCTAGAAAGCAATCCAATATAAAGTAGAAAATATTTGACTAACAGAAATGCTTTTTAAAAGCTTATTCCTGGGGAATTTATAAAGCAGATTCTACTGTGAATGCAGTCTTTTTTATCATTGTACTTTTTAATATTTAACTTTTATTTTGTTTTCAAACAAATAATTTTTGATCTGCTACTCCCTGCTTTCCATTTATATAGTAATGCAGTTGAAAATAACAATACTGATTCTCATCTTTTCTATTAATTATTTTGTGTCTAATTCAATGTGATATAAATTTTAAAAAACTTTCTTGTTCTAGAATTTAATATATATGTTCCTAATTTTCAACATTAAATATAAAAGTGCTATTAATTCAAGGTAACTATTTCGTATAATGTGTGAAATTTCTCATTCTATTTAAGTAATATTTTGCTATTCCAGAACGCAGGTATCTTTAATAGGAATTTAAATTTGTGGAGATGATTGAAATATTTTCTTCTTTAGATGTGAATACAACTAACTGTTAATAAGTTTCCACAGTGATTGGCACAGGTGAACTGTGGGTCATTCAAATAAGCTCAAGCCTTGTTATTACTATACAAATAGATGTAGAATGAGACATGAGATCTCTCCCTCTCTCTCTCAATCATGATCGAAGCTGACATATATATGTGGAGCTTCAGTTGTCCATGTTTTCTACCATATGAAGTTAATCTGATAAAGAATGAAGTAATTACCAAAGAACGCAGAGATGAGTAAGAAACAATGCTTTAAGACAATATTTGAGTATCTGAAACCAGCAGAGTTAGATACCATATATAATATTTTTATTAAAAAATATTCAGGGCTGGGGATATAGCTCAGCAGCACAGCACTTGCCTGACAAGCGCCAGGTCTGGAGTTCAATTCCCGGTACAAAAAAAAATTCAAAAATAGTATTGAATTTGTCTTACAATGCCTAACTAGACTGACTGATATTTAATACATTTGCCTATGTTCATATATAGAATATATTTGAAGAAATTATAGAAATTTTGATGTCAAGTTAAATTCAGATTTCTATTTCCCCAAAGAAGTAGTATAAAAATGATCTGTTCCTTAAAATGTTGACAGATCATACCTGTTGAATCTTTTCAGCTTTGCTCTAATTATCAGAAGCCCAATCTAAGATGGATTAGCAATAGATACATGCATGCATGCATACACATTTGTACTGGTTTGAAGAAGTCCAAGGTTATATACTAACTTCAAATTCTGCTGGCTTCAGTGCTGAAGAGTTGTCTCTAAGCCTTAAATCATTCTTTTTTTTTTTGCTCTACTTTTTTTTAAAATTAATTCCTGCTTTGACAGACTTACTCTATGTGGTAGAAAAAAGGTTGATAGAAACTCCAAGCTTCAACTTTATGATTCACACTCACTCCATATCCACATTTTTAGTAATAATGCTAAGCTTATTTGAATGACACACCAATCACCCGGATCCATCACTGTAGAAAAGGGAGTGAGGAAATACGATCAATTGTCTTAGTTACTTTTTTCTCATTGCTCAAACAAAATACCTGATGCCCAAAATTAAGGAAGGAAAGGTTTATTTAGCTCACAGTTTGTGGAGGTTTCAGTCCATAATCAGCTGGCCCCAAGGCAAGGTGGCAAGGCACAGGGGCAACACTTCAAGGTGGCAGAAAACAGCAAAAGCAACAAGAACAAAAGGGGGAAGAGGAAGTTTCTTTTTCTCCCTTATATTGTAAGTAGGCTATCCACCCCCTAGGGCAGGTCACATCATCCCTGCGCCCTTCTCTTGCACAGGATGAGGATGTTTACAAAATCAGGGACCCTGGCTCCCTGCTGAGTTGCTTAGTTAAACTTCTAAACTTCTTGGGTTGACACAATGTATCAACCATTGCATCAGTCATACCCAAATCACAAACCTACCCATACACAGAATCTTAAGTGCATTATGAATGTTTCTTAGTGTAGTAAGTGATTTTCTGCATTTTCATCAATGAGAATGTTAGAATCTCATAAATTTTTGCATTTGTATTTTACATATTTCTTTTTGTCTCCTAGAACAGTGACTATTTGTAGGGGGAAAATGAACACACATAATTAGGGAAGAACAAACTACTATAGTGAAACTAATAAGAAAATTTAAGAAATTAGAATATAATAAATGGTATAATCAAACATTGTTAATCGAAGAATTTCTAATGGTCTCATTACCCAGTTAAGTCTATTAATTCCTATATCTGTCATGAATGTGTTATCCATTATTATATAAGGCTAATATTAGATTTTATATTACCCTCAAGAATAATTAAAAATTTAAAAATTTACTTCACAATACCTTTCCCATGAAAATTCTTATGAAACCTCATGTTTTCAATAAAGCAACAGATTTAGAATGTAAATTTCTGACTTTCTAAACTTCAGTCATCACTTAAACCCAGAAATAATATAAAAAAGAAAACTTGGCAGTGTTTCTATTTCCTTATGTAAATTACACATAAATTGTTGAATCATGTACCCATAAAAACACTGCTATAGCGTGGATATGATTTTAGTATATCCTTTAAACTTTCATGTGTTGCATTGAAATGTAATCTATTTTGCAAAGAAATAAAGGGGTGACAACTTCCTCTGACTATAGTGTGTAAGGGCGAAACATTTGGGAAATGATTAGGATTAAATAAAGTCCTTAGGGCAGAGTCCCCCTGATTGAATTTCAGTGGATTTGAAAGAGAGAAAGATCAGGAGAGACACCCACACACATACACATTCTCTGTCTTTTGCTATATGATGCCAGAGAGGTGATCACAAGGAATCAGAACTTGGACCAGAACTGTGATCTAAATGAATCTCTTACTTTCACAACTTACCCAACCTGTTGTATTATATTATTAGCAGTGGAAAATGTGCTAACACTGTGGCAGTTAGGGTGGAGCATCAAACTAATTGGCTTTGTGATCTTCTTGGGAACATTGGTGGAGCACACAGTTCTGGGTGTGTCTGGGTGGGCACGTAAGGCATGGCTTTGGAGGTGTGTATATGGTCCCTGTCCCCTTCCTCTCTGGTGCTATCCCCCATCTCTGCTTCATAACCACCATAAACTAATCAACATTTCTCCACCACACCCTTCTGTCGTGATGTTTCTGGCTTGGGACCAGCTGACCAATGGACTGAATTTCTTTAAAATGTGACACAAATTAGACCACTCCTGCTTTAAATTGTGGAACAGGATATTGTGGCCAGCAATGGAAAAGCTGACAAATACAAGCACATATACTACATTCAAACCTATGTAGTATATGATTTCTATTTTTCGGTATACCTAGGCAATGCAATTTTTTTGTCTTTTTTTTTTTTTTTTTTTTTTTTTTTTTTTTTTTTTTTTTTGTCTTTTTTTGTCTTTTTTTGTCTTTTTGAGACAGGGTCTCATTGTGCAGTTCAGGCTGGCCTTAAACTCACTTCAGAGTCCAAGTTGGTCTCAAACTTGCAGCAATCCTCCTGCTTTGGCCTCCCAAATGCTGGGATTACTGCCATGTGCCACCATTCCTGGCCACGACAATGCAATATAAATATACATATACATAAAAATATCTATCATTTTTAAGTTGATAATTTGGTAATATAGTTGGGTAGGTACATAACTGCTAATTTCTATTTTACTTTCAAATTTTACTCAATGAAGATGTATTTTGATAGGATCATAAAAAGTCATATTTTTAAATCTATATACCCACTCACCAAAGCCTCCTTGTTCTTTATACTCAAGTTTAAAATGTAGAAATGTTAAATCGTATTAGAGTCTAAGAAAATATTATGTAATTATGATAGCATAAAGTGTTTGCTTATATTTAGTTTGTAATAAACATTTGCTTATATTTAGTTTATAATAAACATTTTCTTACTCTGGACAAGAATTCCTAATAAATATTCATTTTTGAGTATAGCAATTGTGTTTTAACATAATGAATGTTGGAAAAACTCCCAAGAGAAACAAATTCCATGGTCACTTAATTGTAATTGATCAGGGATTTAGAATTCGTTGCTAATATTTTTAATTATTTTGGAGTTTTTTCACCATTATTCACTACTTTGGGTCCCTACTATGTCTTATCTCTACTGAAAATGCTTTCTTCTGTTTGTCTTCTTTACTGAATTAACAGCTTTCTTGCAATCAAGGTTCAACTTAGCCATCACAGCTCAGACTATCTTGAAGCGCTGAAGATCTATCTGGGAGTATGTTAGCTCTTGATACTGATTACTTAAACTGCTAGCTTGGGTTGCATTCTTGTAGTGCATATGGTAATTACATTCTGTAATTTTTCTTCTCATATATATGAGTATTTGTGATTTTATTTGGACCAGAAAACAAACTCCTGCAATGTAAGTAATTCATCAATTTTTTCTTCCACTGTTTTATCCCTGGTGCCTAGAATAGTGATAGATGCATATAGTAAATAAAATATTAAGCATGCTAAGAGAACTTATTTAAATGATAATGTTTCAGTAAATAGTAATTCTGTGAAAAATCTCTAAAAGCAGATTTTAGGGTGTTCTGAACACAAAAAATAAACATATGAGGTAATGTTTATGTTAATTATCTTGATTTGGTAACTTTACAACGAATGTTTCAAAACATCAACCCATACACTGTATACATAATTTTTTATCAATTTAAATATATATTCCATTGTTTCTATCCTCCAAGCTGTGAGTTCAATAAACTGTGAATACAGTCTGGTTTTTTTTTTTTTTTTTCAGTACAGTCTTGTCACTATTGCATTCTTAGTTCCCCACCAAGCTTCTGGCAGAAGACAGGTGTGCAGTACACATTCGTTAAATGAAGGGAGAGAAACCTCAGCAAAAGGAATTCAATTTCAAGACACTGATGTTAGAAAACAGCTTCCCAAGCAGATCTCCTCTGGACAGTGGGTATAGCAGACAACAGCTACTTTGTAGCCTATACCAGAGATTGGATCAACCACAGGACAGAGGAAAAACAGCATTTCAACTTAACTGCAGCTAAAATGCACATGCTTTTAGAAGTCTCTGAATGATCATGGTCTAAATAAAGTGGCAAATGCACTCTTCATGCTTTCTTATTCTGACAGATAAAATAATAAGCATCAGTGAATGCTGATGAGGCATGTGCTTCAGTGCTTCAGAATTTTCAGTCTATTAGTGAATAACATAGTTACATTTCAATATGTTAGGTTTAATATACTTTATGTAAAAAATGTCAGGAAACACATATAGAAAATTTTTGGTAACACTTTTAATAATTACTTGAAGAATGATTATGCTTAATTTCATGAAATTCTCCTTTTTACAGAAATGACAGAAAACACTATTACTTGGGTTTAATAATTCAAATGATTTCATGATTCCATACCCAGAGACCAGCAAGGCAAACAGTAGGATCTCATACTAAGTAACCCAAATTTATGCCAAACTGGAACTAAGTGTTCAACCGTAATCCAAAGCTATATCTGAAGGTACAGAGTCAAAATGAATAATAAGTGATGAACCTTATGGGACCTCATAGTGGATGAAAGAGGAAGCCAGCCCCTAGTGAGAAATGAACCAGGTAGCACCATCTAAATGGACTAATATCAACTCACTACCTATTTATCTCAAACTTAAATTTTTTTATGAAAGAATACCAAAATCAGTTTAAAAGCATCCTCTGAAAATTGCTTAAAAATCATCAAGAATCTGTACAGATCATGTCAGGCAAATGAGTCTTCATACAGGGATGAGGTCAAATATTTACTCGTTCAACTTATTTTATTTTTGTTTAACTAAACTCCATAACCAAAATTTCCTTATGCTGAAGCATTGAAGATCTATCTGGGCATATGCTAGCTCTTGATGAACTCTTGCCAAATACTTCATGTACAAGGATTAATACTATTCTCATTAAATTTCATACTTTAAGATTTAATATTTTATTCTACTTTACAGACAAACTATTTCCTTATTCATAGTTAATTATTTAGAGGAATAGAATTCAAAATTAGGACTTGTGGGAAGATGGTGGCATGGTGAACAGCAGAGAAAGAGCCTTTCCGAGATTTGGTATCCAGACACTGGAATATAGCAATTTGAGAAAGAGAAGAAGGAGAGAAGTGGGTGCTTGGGACCCAGTAAGTATCTGAATCAGGAATTGAAGCCCAAGGGGAGAGCAAAGAGAAAAACTTCAAGAGAAAATGAGGTGGCAAGCTTCTCTTTCTCCCTGAGCCACAATTCATAGCAGGAGAGGGGCCGCTGTCACCTGGATCCCACAGATGCACAGTGACTACTGGTGAACCCAGAGGCCTTCATGGAGAAATAAATCAGTGGAACAGAGCAGTGGATGCAGCAGATGCAGTGACTAGTGAGTTATTAGGGTTCACTTGTCCCAGAGAAGAGAGTGATTGGCCAGTAGTCATCTTGAAGAGTCACCAATTGAGCTCAGAATTCAGAACAGCTGTGGTTCAGCATTATCTAGCAACTCCCAGTGTCTTAGTTAGGTGGAACTGAGCTCAAATTGGTAGAAGGTCAAGAAGCCAGCAGAAGACATACTGAGTGTTGCAGGCTGAACAAATCAGGTTCCAGTCACACAGCCTGAAAACAGCCTGAACTTCAGTGGAACTAAAGGTGGACACTTGCTGGGATTATCTAATACCCCACTGTAAATCTACAGCTTATGTGTTGGGATTAATCAACATGAATCTGGACTCTGTCTGCCCACTTTGTCTACCACTGACATCAAAGACATGCTTTGAAGGGACACATACTATTATCTTATTTTCCTCTTTTTTTTTCTTTTCTCATTTGTGTTTTTGCTTTGTTTTGCTTTTTCTTGATTGCTTGATTTCCAGTTATGCTGTTGTTGTTTTGTTCTTCTTTTTATTTCTTCCTTCTCTCCTTCCTTCCTTCCTGTCTTCACCAGTTTACCAAAGTTTCAATAATCTTCCTTTGTCCTCCAGCCTTGCTTCTAATTTCCTCCTCTTCTTCTATGTCTCTATTTTTCCCCCAATCCCTTTTTATCACCAAAGGTAAAATCATCATACTGAGGGCACTTTTGCCCTATACAATTATCTGGTTTGTTTTAGATTTTATTATACAACTACAAATCTATTCACAGGGTTAAAGGTGGCAAATTAAGACATCACAGCTTGTCATTTTCTAGGCTGTCTTTGTTATTGCTGAGTGTACCCCTTTGGTCAATATGACATAATTGTTCTAATCAGTTGTTCTTCCTGATATGCCAAGACTAAGATTGCTTCGGGGTCATAAACAATAATATAAGCCAGTGCCAAAGAACAAGTGGATGGGCCAAATAGGCAGAAACTTCTCATTCCCTATAAAGTGAAGATGTAGAATCTTCCAACAAACTCAGACCCAAAAAGCAGCTACACCTAGAAGACATCTGTGAGAAGTACTCATTTCCTGAGGGTTCTAAATACTATCAATAAAGTACTTGCCATTAGAAATTTATAAGAATAAACTTATGAATTAAACTACAAGAAAAAAAGAAAGAGAGAGAGAGAGAAAGAAAAGAAGGAAAAATGAAAGAGAAAAAGAAAGAAAAAAAGAAAGAAAGAAAGAAAGAAAGAAAGAAAGAAAGAAAGAAAGAAAAGAAATTAGAGATACTTAAGGAAAATGTAACCACAGGCTTCCAATTCAGCAGAGGCAAACCCAGGGAGCAATAAGGTGGAACAATTTTAAAACCACCAACCTGGACTCTCTGATTTGGCAAAAGTGAAAATAACAAAGTAGATGACTGAGGCACTAGAAAAAAATTAAATCTAGGCCTCCAGTGGACTGGGAAGAACTAGATCCAAGCCTCTCCCTGTGAGTCAGCACAATTTGCAGACTGGGGTTAGAGAGAACAATGGCCACAGCACAAAACAAGCCCAGTCTGGGAACCGACACCATGCACAGGCCTCCAGCTGACTGGAAGCAACTAAATCCAAGTTTTTTCCCATGAGTCAGTGCCTTTCACGGACAGAGTTGGAGAAAGCAGTGGCTGCGGCAACAGGTGGGCCCAGTCTGGGAGCCAGCACTATGCATGGGCCTCCAGCTGACTGGGAGCAGCCAGACCCCAGCCCCTACCAGCATGAGGGCTAGCAGACAAGAAGTGCCATCCCCCCTCCCTGCTCAAGCAACTGGCTTATCCAGAGAAACACAGGTTGTGATGATAGCTATTAAGGTGAAACACAATTGGATGCCTGTGTTGCTTTGACATTTCACTAACATAGCAGGTCTAGGGCCAGTGGTCTGATCATAGGTTCAGAAGACATTGCTAAGCAGTGTGTTGTCTAGCAGGGGTCTCTTTCAGAGTGTTGCAACCATTGTTGATTCCCTATGGTCTTGTTTTGAGGTCCTATGCCATTTCCATTGTTTTGGGTTGGGTTTTATTCTCATTTGTTTTGTTTGATTATGTTAAATTCCATGGCAGGAGAAGCTATTTAAAGGATAGCAAGATATATTGTGGTAGCAATTTTGGATTTACTAGTGGCTTGTTTTGAGGTCCTTTATCACATTCATTGTTTTGTTTTTATTGTTTATATTCTATTGGGTTCTGTTTGGTTTATACTGTGCCCAAAGTTATCTGCAGCTATTTAGAAGACATCCAGGGGCAATATGGTAACTACTGTTGATTTCATAATGTTTTGAAGTCCTGTATATCTTACACTGGTTTATTTTGATTGCTTTTATTCTGTTATTTACTCTTTAAAATAATAAACAAATAAGTAAATAAAATCAGAAATAATTTCTCAGGTAACTGCAGAGATGGTAACTACAAAGAAAGACAAGGTTTGTAACCCTAGAGCAAATACAAATTTAAAAAAAAAATAGAAGAACTTAAGGAGATGATGGAAATCACAAACTGCAAACATAAGAAGGAATGAAATCCATGAAACAGATTCAAATAGGTATCCAGAATATTAAATATTCCATTGAAAGTATACCAGCAGAATGAACAAATGTGAGGACAAAATCTCAGATATAGAAGACAGGATTATGATTAGCAATCATGAAGATTTCTTAAAATTAACAAGGGAACATGAAAATCAATGCAACAGCTTCTAGATGATGCAAAGAACAATAACATAAAATAGATCAGAGTCAATAAAAAAGCAGGAGACAAAGCAAGCAACAACAACAAAAACCTGTTTACAGAAGTCATGGAAGAAAATTTCCCAAACAAGGAAAAAGAATTTGACATACAGAAAACTGAGGCATGCAGAACTTCAATTAGCCATAAACAAACAAACAAACAAAGAGAAAACTACACCAAGGCATATAATAGTCAAGATTCTAGATATTCAACACAAGAACAAAATATTAAAAGCTGTTAGAGAAAAGAAACAAGTTACTTATTAATGAAAGCCCAGTAGAATCACAGCAGACATAACAGAATCAGCACAAACTCTCAAGTCAAGGAGAGCTTGGAGTGAAGTATTTTAGACCCTAAAAGAAAACAACATCCAACCCAGATTGATGAATCTTGCAAAACAATCATTCAAAACTGATGTAGAGGAACTGAGCCGCCTTCCAGGGCTGGGCGCTGCTTGACCCCGGAGGAGAACCAAATGGGCCGAAACCGGTCCCAACTCGCCGGTCCCGCACGGTGCCGGCCCACATCAAGGGAGAACTGAGCCGCCTTCTGGGGCTGGGCGCTGCTTGACCCCAGAGGAGAACCAAATGGGCCGAAACTGGCCCCAACTCACTGGTCCCACACGGTGCCGGCCCACATCAAGGGAGAACTGAGCCGCCTTCTGGGGCTGGGCACTGCTTGACCCCGGAGGAGAACCAAATGGGCCAAAACCGGCCCCAACTCGCTGGTCCCGTGCGGTGCCGGCGTGCGGGCTCAGAATCAAGGACAGCATCCGTGTCCCCCCCCCATAAGCAAGTTGCTGGCTCTGAGGTCTGGCTAAATTGATGGCAACTAAGGTACATAAAGCAACTAAACACTAGTATTGTTTTGTAGATTTTGCAGGCCTCTGATCAGCACCCTCAATGGCTCTTTGCATGACCACAGTAGGCAATGTTGCAAATATGGGGGACTCCCTTCTGTGTTGTCTTCGAGGACTAATGTGGTCCTCACCGTTTTGCTTAACTCTGATCGTTATTATTTTTCTCTTTTTTTTTCCTTTATTTTATATTCTGTTTTTATTGATTTTGTTTTGTTTCGTTTTTGGTTCAATTTTACTACACCTGTTGGAATGGTCAGCTAATCTGAAGATGGCAAGGTATGTTATAGTAGCTATTGTACTCACATTATCAATCTTTGAGGTTCTGTACCATTCCTACTGCTTTGTTTTGATTGACTCTACTCTGTTATGTTCTGTTGTATTTTGCTATCTTTAAAATAAAAAAAAACTGATGCAGAAATATATTTCCATGACAAAGAACATCTGAAGAAATTCATGACCACCAAACCTCCACTACAAAATGTTCTGAAGGAAATTTTAGAGATGACAGGGACCATAACTCCATGAAGCCCAAAAGAATGGCTCTGCCACCCAAGGCAAAGATTAAAACAGAGAGGGGAAATGGAAACTGAAACAGGAAAACAATGTGAAAAAGAAAAGTCAGTACATATTAGTTATAGCCATCAATGTTAATGTTCTCAGTTCAACAATCAAAACAGACTGGTGGATCAAGAAGCAAGATCCAACAATATGCTACATGCAAGAAACACATTTTATACAAATAGAAATTCATGCACTGAAAATCAAAGGATGGAAAACAATATTCCATGCAACAAGAGCCCAGAAAAAAACAGGGATAGCTATTTTATTTGTAGAAAAAGTGAATTTCAAGTCAAGACCTATTAAGAGAGAGAAAGAAGAGCACTACATACTCCATAAGGGAAAAATCCAAGAGGAAGAAATAATAATCATAAATATGTATGCACTAAATACCAGCACGCTCAATTATACAAAACAAATATTAACTGTCATGAGAAATGAAATAGGCACTAATACAATTGTAATGAGAGGCCTCAATATTCCACTATGACAAGTAGACAGATTAACTAAACAAAAAAATCAACAAAGAAATATCAGAACTTAACCAGACTTTTGAGCAAATGGACTTAGTGGATGTGTACAGTGTTCCACCCCATAACATCAGAATACATATTCTTCTCAGGTACACATAGGACATTCTCCAAAAGAGGACATATACTAGCTCATAAAACATTCTTAAGTAAATGCAGAGAAACTGGAATTATCCCATGAATATTATCAGACCATAGAGCAATGAAATTGGAAATCAATGGCAAAAGAAATCACAAGAATTTCATAAAGGTGGAAATTAAGTAACACTCTCATGAACAACCAATGGGTCACAAATGAAATTAAAGAAGACATTACCCAGTTTCTACAATGAAACAATAATGCCAGTGCAACATATCAGAACTTACAGGATGCATTAAAAGCAATCCTACAGGAAAATTTAGACAAGTGAATTCTCATATCAGAAAAACAGTGAGTTCAAATAAACAACATAGTGTTGAAACTCAAACTTCTAGAAAAGAAGAGAAAATCATACAAGTGAGGAAATTATAAAGATTAGAGCAAATTAATGCAATTGAGACTAAGAAAAGAATCAATGAATTGAAGAATGGGTTCTTTGAAAGATTAAATAAAATTGTCAAACCCTTAGCAAAATTTATCAAAAGAAAAGGTGGCAGGGGTAGGGAGAAGACTCAAATGCATGCAGGTAAAAATGAAAAGAGTTAAATCACAACACATCCTACTGAAGTTCAGATTCTTATCAATACCTACTTTGAAAACCTGTATTCTAATAAGATAGAAAACACAGAAGAAATTGACAGATTCCTAGGTAACATGTGAATTACCAAAGCTGAATCAAGAAGTTCTAAATATTCTAAATAAACCAATTGAAGATGTAATTAAAAACCTACCAACAATGAAAAGCCCATGACCTGATACATTCACTGCTAGATTCTACAAGAAATTTAGAGAAGACCAAATGCTGCTACTTCCAAAACTCTTTAATGAAATTGAAATGGAAGTGGTTTTCTCAAACTCATTCCTGTAAGCAAGCATTACCCTCATACAAAAACCAGAGAAGGATCAACCAAAAAAAGGAGTATAGACCAATCTCCCTAGTGAACATAGATGCAAAAATCCTCAATAAAAGATGGCAAACAGAATGCAGCAAATCATCAAGATTACACACCATAAATGAGTAAGATTCATCCCAGGGATGAAGGAATGGTTCAGCATACACAAATCAATAAATGTAATACGCCATATCAACAGAGACAAATGATCTAAAAACCACATGATCATCTCAATAGATATTGAAAAAGAATTGGACATAGCCCAACATCCATCTATAATAAAAACCCTACAGAAAATTGGAATAGATGGTCTTTGCCTCAATCTGATAAAAGCCATCTATGACAAACTAAGAGTCAACTCATACTAAATGGATAAAAACTGAAAACTTTCTCTCTAAAATCAGGAACAAAACAAGGATTCCACTATCACCTCTCCTCTCAATGTAGTTCTGAAAACATCAGCTAGAGCAGTTTGACAAGAGAAAAAAATAATAGGAATAAAGACAGGAAAGGAAGAAGTTAAATTATCATTATTTGCATATGACATAATAGTTTATATTGAAGACCCCAAAAGTTCCATCAAAAAACTTGTATATCTAATATTCAAATTCAGTAGAGTAGTGGGATACAAAGTTGACACCGAAAAATCAATAGCATTCCTGTACACAAGCAACAAACTCACAGAGAGAGAAATTAGGAAAAGGACATCCTTCACAATAGCACCTAAAAAAATGAAATACTTAGGAATCAATCTAACAAAGGATGTAGAAGTTCTGTACAGTCAAATTTACAGTACCCTAAAAAAAGGATATTGAAGAGAATGTCAGAAAATGGAGCCGGGGATTTAGCTCAGTGGCATAAGTCCCTGGCTGGTAGGTGCAAGTTTGTGAGTTTGATCCCCCATACCAAAAAAAAAAAAAAAAAAGAAGAAGAAGGAAAGAAAGAAAGAAAGAAAGAAAGAAAAGAAAGGAAAAGAAAAGAAAAGAAAATGAAAAGATATTCCTTGCTCTTGGATAGGAAGAACCAACATAGTAAAATGGCCATACTCCCAAAACTGCTATACAGATTTAATGCAATCTCAATCAAAATACCATTAGCATACCTTTAAGATCTAGAGAAAACATTCCTGAAATACAATTAGAACCCGAAAAGATCTAGAACAGCAAAAGCAATTCTTGACAACAAAGGCAAATCAGCGGGCATCACAATCCCAGAACTGAAATTGTATTACAAAGCTACTATGATAAAATCAGCATGGTAGTGGCAAAAAAATAAGCATGAGGATTAGTGGAACAGAATAGAAATGCAGACACAACCCCAAATACACTCAGCCACCTTATCTTTCATAAAGGAGCCAAACACTTTCACTGGAAGAAAGATAACCTCTTTAATAAATGGTGCTGGGAAAACTGGCTTTCCATATGACAAAAATTAAAACTAGACCCATACCTTTCACCATGCACTAAACTAAAATCAACATGGATCAAAGATATAAATATTAAAACAGAGACACTAAATCTGCTGGAAGATAGAATAGATAGAAATCTTGAAGACATTGGTTGGTGTAAGCAAAGATTTTATGAACAGAACACTATCACGTGGGAAATATCACAAAGAATGAACAACTGAGATCTCACCTTGTTGAAAAGCTCTTGTACACCAAAAGAAAAAAAAACTAACAGCAAGAAGAGACAATTTACAGTGTGGAAAAAAAGTTTTTCCAGCTGTTCCTCAGACAAAGGTCTAATATCAAGAATACATAAAAAACTCAAAAAAAACTGACTTCACCCACAAAATTCAACGACTGAATCCAAAAATAAGCATCTGAACTAAATAGATACTTCTCAGATGAAGAACTAGGAATGGAAAATAGATATATGAAAGAATTTTCAACATCACTGATCATTTGAAAGACAAAAATTAATGCTGAGATCTCACCTCACTTCAGAAACAATAGCTAATATCAACAAATCAACCAATAACAAATGCTGGTGGTGCTGTGGGGAAAAAGAAACTCTTTTCCACTGTTGGCAGGAGTGCTGACTGGTGCAACCACTGTGGAAATCAGCGTGGATTTCTAAAAAACTAAAACTAGAGGTTTCATTCGACTTCGCTATCCTCTTTCTTGGTACCTTCCCAAAAGAATTAAAAGCATCATACTATAGCAATATGCGCACACCCATGTTTATAGTGGCTCATCTGCAATAGCCAAATTTTGGGAACAGCCCAAAGGTCCATAAACAATTGAATGGATAAAGATTTTTTTTTAACAAAATGTAGCACTACTCTTCCATAAAGAAGAATAAACTTGAAACATTTCTAACCAGATGGATGCACCTTGGGACCACATTCTTAAATGAAATAAATCAGATATATATGCTTAAATTCTGCATTGTTTTTCTGGTTTGAGAAACCAAAAGTCTAAATAAAGACCAAAATTTATAATACATATTGGGAAACGGGAAAAATACGTTCCACTGAGAAGGAGAATAAGGGGGAGGGGAAAAGGAAAGAAGGGACAAAAAAAGGAGATAATGGAGGGAAAAAAATGGAAACAAAGATTTTGTGAATAAGGAGGGAAGAGGAGTTGAAGAGAGGGGAAATGGGGAAAAGTGAAGAATCAAGATGTATCAGGTACAGGTATCATTTCTCTGTGATGAACATTATTGTTATGTATATCTAAAATGTACCAATAAAATTAATTTTTAAAAAATTAAAATCAGAAGCCATAGAAATACAGGATCCATAAATTGAAAAGTGAATGCCTACATTGGCCATACCTCCAATATCACTTTGAAAGAACTCCATGTGGTGAATTAACTAATGGTCACCTTGTGACACACAGTTGAACTGAATCACTGGATTGCTGAGTGTGGAAGGCCCACCTGAGGGTTGCTGCCAACAGCACAAAGAGAGAACTTGATGGGAAGATGGTGTGCTACTGATTCTCCTGGACAAGCTTGCCATGCTGGCTTTCCTGATATGAACTTGGCTGTTCTCATCATTGGAGGATCTCAGGACCTCTCTGTTGCTGAGGATGGTGGTGGTTCTTTACGGTGGAGTTGTGGTCCCTTTAGTGTCACTTCCTGGCTCTAGTGCAACTCCCTCAGCCTGCTAGCACAGATCTTCAGCCCTCTGGCACAGACTTTCTAGCTTCCACCACTGATCTTTGGGTCTTCCCAGTGCAGGTCGCTGATACAGACTTGCATGAGACATTGTTGTGGGCTCTGGGCCTCCAGCTGAACTCATGGAGGACACTGCCATGGCCTCTAGGTCTTCAGCTGGGCTCATACAGGATGTTGCTGTGGGATCCAGGTCCTCAGCTGAATTATTTGTGTCTCGAGTGTGTGGACAGATCTCCTGAACTCTTTTGCATTTGAATCTTTGGGTGAATATTATAAAAGAATCCTATAAATTAAATGTCCTGTATTAAATGTTTTTCCTACAACAATGCACAAGTAACTTTTTCTTAAATGTTACAAGATAGAGACATAAATGCATAAACTGTTTTATGGTTGAACATATATACAAAACACTTAGGTTGCAAGCAACTTTTGTATGCTATATTCTTTAATATGGCCTCACTGAAACAACTTAAGCACAGACAATGGCAAGTTGGTCACAGCTCTATATGTATATATGGGTCATGTTTTAGTCATGTAGAAAAACAACAAAAATAAAATCCATACTGATAACCTCAAATCTCACTAAAAATCTAGGCAACTGTCATTCACTGCAGCCCAGTCAGTTATCCTGGAGTGATTTGAATATGCAGACTTTCCTTTGCCATTTTAGTAGTACTTACTGTTACAAATGCATTTCCAAAAACATTGGACATTTTAATGCAGTATTTGAAACCTTGAAAAGCCTTTTTATAAATGCATTATTTAACACGATAGTTTCAATTATCACAGAAGTAATCCAAACTTACTGTGCAAAACTTAGCAAATATAGTCAGACAAAAATAATTTTATTTTTTAGGAACAGCTACTGTTATAACTTTAAGATCTATTCTTTTATATATTTTCTATTTATAAAAATATTCAGTTTCAAGGTTACCTTACTTAGAAATAAAGTTGTTGCAGATTTCATAAGATGAAGTCTTACTGGAGCAGGGTGGGCCCATAATCCAATATGGCTAGTGATTTTTATTAAAAGACGGCCATTTGAAGACAGAGATACACAGGAAGAATGGCATGTGACAAAAAAGGCAGACATTGAAGTGTGCAGACACAAGCCAAGAAATGCCAAAGGTTGCTAGCAAACCCCACAAGTTATTAAATGGGATTAGCACTACATCCTACTCACCAGTTGAGACAATGAAACTCAATGTGAGGCACTCATTATGACCACAAGAATATCTACTTAATTCAGCAACCAAGAAACTTGCTAGAATATGCTGCCACAGAACTGCAAAAGCTGTTCAACACCATGGTGATAGACAAACTTGCTGGGATATGTTTTGAGAGAACTGTGCAGAATAACACAGGTGTGTTGTATGCTGCTATGTCCATTTCATAGCAATAGCCCCAGTGTCCTGTGAGAAACAGAGTGGACAGCAAATTCTCTGCTCCTCTCCAGTTCTACCGTATACCCCAGTGTCTTACTGGGAGATTCAAATGCCAAACCAACTGGCAAATGTAGTGAACAGAGTCTGTGTTTTAAGACCAGTGAATTCCTGAGCATGAGACAACTGCTATTCTTCCCTTGCTGTAGAACAAATTCGTTGATCAGAAGCAGTGCTGTGCAGGATAACATGCCTATAAATGAGGGATTTTGCAAGTTCAGCAATGGTGGTGCTGGCAGAGTATCACAAGAAGAAAGTCAGATTTATATCCAGAATACATGCCTCATCCAGTGAAGATGACTCTGCCCCTATTGTGATAGAAGAAGTTCACTGTAAAGAAACAACATATCCTTAGCTACTCCCACACACACATATTAATGCTGCATTTTGATGGCAGTTACTGGTGTTCAGCAATAGGCAGTAACCAAGTCACTTCTTTTTAAGGGGAAGCCCACATCGCTGAACTTCGAAAGATCCCTCATCTCTGTCATTGTGATCTTTTATTCTGGGTTATTGAAAATCAAACATTGAGAAGCTTGGGAATGATGCAGATTAATATCTACCTAATTACCTTGCTGCTCATGTGATGATTGAGATTATTTTAAAAGGTAGATTTCTCCAAAATTCTCTGTAAAATTCAAAATTCCTATTTTACCTCCTTTCTGGAATGCTGCAGTCAACGGTACTTTTCATCCATCTCTATGTCTGTTTTTCAAGTGTTTCTGTTACCCATGGGTAGATCTGTTAGTTATGCATGAAAAGAGGAATATTTAAAATACCTATTTTTAGGAAAAATAATCTTACTGTTGACATCCAATTTAAATTAGATTTCTTCAATTTGGAAAAACATAAACATCATGAGACATTTCTTTGTTATATAATTAGCATTTCCTGTGGCTGTAACAGTTAAGTTGGTGTTTCTTTTTAATAGTATTATAGATATAAAGTCCTGTGGTTTCCTCATGTATACCACTATTTTCACCTCCATCTTAATTCTACTTTCTCCTAGCTTTTAGCTCTATAATTTAATTGAACTTTCTAGTTACAGATTTTAAAAGATTATCCAACAAATTTTAAAGCTTCTGTCAGCAATACACTCCTGAGCTAATCAAGCATTTTCTTTACTCTAAAGCAGACCAGGACTCAGAAAAAAATGTGCAGTACTTATAAAATTCTAATTTGAGCACAAATTACCTGAAGATCTTGTTAAAATGAAGAACCTGATTAGGTAGATCTGGGGTGGCATTTGAGATTCTGCATTTCTAACATTTTATAAAGCAGTGGTTATAAGGTGCCTATCTGTGAGGATGTATTTTGAAAACAAATGAATAAACACAAAACATAGGTTGTTTTGGAGCCTCTTCTTACCAGCTTATGGGAGCCTATTAAATTTTCAGAAATTTCTCAAGCTGGTTACTGAACATAGCTATTAGTAAAAGTTTAAAAGAAATATAATTTTTTTCAAATAAACACTGTAACCAAAGATATAAATATCTAAATCTCATCCCTTCCTAATAAATTTCCTACATTTTACTTTTGTGTATGCTCTTGAGGTTGTTCATGTCTATTGTGTCTGTGTGATGAAAATATACATAGCGGTGTTGCTTCCCAGTGTGCATCTCATGTCCTAATCATCTCCTGTTGGCCTCACATTTTAATGCTATCACATGGAGAGTTAAGTTTCAACATATGAATTTTGAGAAATAAAAACATTCAGACCGTAGATCCCTAAAGGATAGATTAGAGGACCTCAATGCTCTGTTGCTGCACTCAAATTCCAGACTTGAAAGACAGAGAAATAAGTATCATTTTATTTCTTCCATATTTGCAAAGAACAGCATCTTTAAGATTAAAGCACTTAATGACCAGAGCAAAAGGAGAGATTTAGAAACAAATAAGATACAGGAAAGAACTTTAGTTCAACCCATTTGTTATGTGTAGTTCAGAATGCAACATAAATACCTTGAGTATCTTGTTGTTTCTACACTTACATCTTAGAGAGCATATTTATATTTTTTATTTGTGACAATGTCTTTGTTATGCTATAATAATCAAAAGGTTCTTGAAATACTTCTTTGAAATATTGTCATTTTTTCGATACAGAGACAATGATTTTTAGTTTAAAACCTCTTATTAAAATGAAATTTTTTGTGAATACATGAATTAGAATGAATGTAGGTTTTATTCTTACTACTACTCAGAAAACTTTGGAGCAAAACAATAGTACCTTCTGGAATTAGACTTTCCACACATATTGGCTTTATTTACAATTTAAGTGGTACATGTATTCTTATGCTTAACTCTTCAAGTAGTTGCCAAGTTTTCAGTTTGTCTTACACATGTCTTTAGTGTTTATATATGGTAGCAATGTTTGGGTGAAAATTGATATCAGATAATAAGTTCAAAATGAATAAGATTTGTTATTTAATCTATAAATAATTCATCCATTGAAATTCAGTTCAATTTACTTCCCACTCCTTTAATTTCCATTGATCACAAAAGTTCAAAATGCTCTCTCCTACATTATTTCTGAATTCCTACAGTATTTCCTACTTGGAAAAAAAATCAACCAGAGCACGATTCACATAAGAGTTCATTAGAAAATGCCTGGCATGAGAAAGTTCTGAAGGAGGGAAGGAGCCTCTTAAATTGAGGAAGAGAGTAGGATGTGCCACGGGACTCTGAGGTAGGTCAAATTTTGCATTCTGGAAATAAGACAAAGAGAGTTTTTCAAGTGCATTAGCAGTCTGAATTTTATCAAAACAGTGAAGAGGAAGTTAGGGTTTATGTCATGTGTAGGAGTGGGCAGAACAGCTGCCAGAGACAAGTGCACAGCAGAGAATTCTCAGGTCTCAAATGCTTGGTTTCTTTTACATATAACTGTTACTCATTTGACAGTTTTTAATATACCCTAAATTTGGTGACCATAAAAATTATCTTAGACACTTGGAAGAATGAAGAGGAAGGCTACTAAACAGGCACATATGACATGGTCATCATACATTTAACTATCTTAGCTTTTCTTTCTGTTTATTTCCTCTGCTCAATTAAACCTTAAGCCTATATGAATCACAACAAAGTACAAGTTAAAAACTTGCTTTATTGACTGAAGTAAAACAGCAAATAGTTTGAAGTAGAAAAATAAATATAAGGACCTTCATTTAGAAGATTCATTAATTCCACCCACAAAGTCCTTTCAGGCAATTTTAATTCAGTTCATATTTACTACACTCTTCCTATTACACATGGGTCTATCCCCTCACATTACTATAATGTTATCCAACTAGTTTAATTATGCACACTGTTCGGTTAATTTTCCCTTTTTCCAAGTGGAGAAAAAATAGTATCATTCCTCTATGTAAAGGAGAACTTCAATATATAGGAAAGTAAATAAAATTTACT
The DNA here is from genome assembly GCA_004363535.1 of Dasyprocta punctata. Taxonomy (NCBI): domain Eukaryota; kingdom Metazoa; phylum Chordata; class Mammalia; order Rodentia; family Dasyproctidae; genus Dasyprocta; species Dasyprocta punctata. The sequence goes on from RJWM01014303.1 coordinate 49,144, forward strand.
GATCAAATAGACATTTTAATTAGTGGGAATATAAATTCATTCTAAGTCCAGTATTAATTACAAAGGTATGTGTAGAAAGAGATTTTCCTGTAAGTTACTTCGAACTATATCATGGCTATGAAACTTAAGATAAAATAAGATTAGATCAAGTGAAGTGAACAAATGAATATTGACAATAGTAAAGTAAAAGGACAAAATATTAAAATGCCCATATTCAAAGTGCTTCATATTGACTATTATGATTTAGATCTAAAATGTCCCCCAAGGTCTCTTGTGTTTGAAAGGCAACTGGATGGTAGGGGTGCTATATTCACCAGTGAACTGGTCCATCCATAACTTTAGCGGCTGAATGTGCTCTTAGGAGGAGGGGCCCAGTTGTAGATTTGCCATTGAGGAACATGACCTGGAAAGGCATTCTCTTGTCCCCAAATCCTCCCTTGTCTCAGTTTCCTGGTGATCATGGGTTGAAAAGTTTTATATCAGGCCCTTCCTCTACAGCATTTTTGCACTGGGAAGATAACTAATCATCAACTGAAACCATGAGCCAAAATAAATTCCTCCTCCCTCAAGTTGTGTATGTCAGGTATTCCCCAGTGATGAGAAAGTGACAAATATGCTGACTGATTCTATAAACCATTTATTGTTTCTCAGACTTCCTTCCCACAAACTAGAATAAATTTATTCATATAAGTAAATCTTTGATGAGCATTATCAATTTGTAGAAAAGTTCTTCCTAGTTAGTTATTTTGTATTTCAAATACTAATGAAATAGGATACCTACAGGTGGGAGATTTGTGGTCTGATGTACGGGGGTAAATATGTTAACAAATGAATGCATTTTTAAGAATATAACTTAATGTATCAGAGAAATGCATAAAGGGTACACTGGTTGACCCCAAAAATTGGTTAGATGTTTCTACCTGAGAAATCAGAAATAATTTTGCCTTAAATTTTTTTTCAAGTTATTCAAGCTAAGGAAAAAAGTCTCAAATTATTTTCTTTCAGTACCAGATGAATATTTTTAAATTACATTTTATTAGCAAATTGATTTATTAGTTATATTTTGAAATAAATAAAACAATAAAAATTTTGAAACATAATTTATCATCCCCAAATATCCACTGCTACCTTTCTTCTTTTTTTTCTTTTCAAGATACACTTTAATAGAAATTGAATAACAAAAGTTTGTTAACCTGATCGTTTTCATTTACTAGAAACCATGGGGACTGTCTACCTCATTACATACATTTCAGAAATGTAACTTTTATGGCTACAAAGTATTCTACTTCAAGATTTATCTTTATTAAAATACAATAGAAAAGTAAAATCTTATTTAGTTTTGCTGGCATAAAAGCAAACTCTGACAAACTTTCTTTAACATACCCATGTGTGAATAAATGCTTTATTCCAATAAAATAAATTTCTAGATGTGAAATTACTAAATGAAAGGAAATGAATAGTTCAAGACTTTTGATACAAATTACCAGTTTGCCTTTGTAAGATTTGTTATTTATATCCCTGTCAACAATATAGTAAAGTTTTCAATTACATGGAAACCCAAGAAATGCCATTGTCATTTTAAAACAAAATGACAGAAAAATCTAGTCATGTCAACTTCATACTTTAAAAGCATTTTTAATTTAATTTTGCATTTTCCTGTCCTCTAATTCTATTAAACTTTTTCACATTTGTCTGCTCCTTCCATTTGTTTCCCTTTGTCTGATTCTGTGATGTACATAGTTCGCTCTTGAATTATTAAATTACTTTTATTGTTTTGAAGAATTTTTTATTATTAAAAACTTGAAGTG
>RJWM01014304.1:0-50807 GCA_004363535.1 Dasyprocta punctata
GAAATAGTATTTCTGAAGCCTGCAGAGTTCTTTTCTTCTATTTTTTCCTCTGCTCTACTGCTCCATTCTCTGCCTCAGAATCCTGGACAAATGCTCATTTGAGAAAGCAGTGTTTAGCGTCCATTTTGAGCAATCGGCACCCACACCACAACAGTGGTTCAACATTTTTTTCATTTTAAAGAGAATTTTAAAAAGCATGGAAAATGATACAGAATTGCAAAACAAGATGACAGGAAATGAACAATGGTTATTACATTGTATATTGTTGTCTTCAAAGTAGTTGCTTAGATTACCAAATATAGGCAAACAAAACTGATTAAACAATATAAGCACTGTTCCTTTCAGTGAACTAGTAGAATTAGTACTAAAAATTATCTTAGCTATCATACATTCTTCCTTCAATTTGCCTTTCCCCAATCCAAGTTGTTGTTTTCTTAAGCAGTTTCTTTCCCTTTCACAATATCTATTGTACCTTTTATTTATTATTTACTCTTTCAGTTTCTTATATTAAGAAGAAAATATGATGCTTACACATGCAAGTCTGATTTATTTCACTTATGAGTTTCGTCTCTAGTTGCGTCCATTTACCTACGAAAAGCTCAAGTTTATCTTTCTTTATAGCTGAGTAGTATGCCACTGTGTAAAATTACCATATATTCCACAGTTAATGGGCATCTGAGTTGTTACAAAGATTCAGCTATTACAGAGTGTGCTATTACAAACATGGGTACACACATCATGCTGTGGTATGACATTTTCATTTCTTCTGGAAAAATATCTAGAAAGGGAATAGCTGGGTCCAATGGGACCCCTAATCCTAGTTTTTTGAGGAGTCTCCACACTGACTTCCACAGTGATTGTACCAGTCTACACTTCCACCAACAGTGGAGAAGGGTTCCTTTTTCCCTACAGCCCTGTCAGAATTTGTTATTGAATGATTTCTTGATGATAGCCATTCTTTCTGGGGCAAGATGGAATCTCAGTATTGTTTTAATTTGCATTTCTCAAATGATCAATGATGTATTGAATATTTTTTCATATTTTTAATTGCCATTCGTATTTCTTCATCAGCGAAGTGCATATTCATCTCAGATGCACGTTTTTTGATTGTGTCTTTGAAACTGGTAGGCTTGATTTTTTTTTTAATCCTTCATATATTCAAGATAGAAGTCTCTTGTCTGAGGGACAGTTGGCTAAAATTTTTCCACAGTTCATGGGTTTTCTTTTCACTCAGTTGGTGATTTCTTTTGAGGTCCAAAAACTTCAGTAAGATGAGGTCCCAGATGCACATTCTTTGAAGTACTTTCCATGAAGTTTGCATTTTTTTCATGAACTCTCTGCTTACCCATATGTCTTCAAGATTTCTACTCACTTGCTCTTCCAGTAGACAGTGCTTATTTTAATATTTAGGACTTTGATCTATTTTGACCTTAGTTTGGTGCACTGGGATAGACATGGGTCTAGTTTTAGTCTTCAGCATGTAGAGAGCCAGTTTTTCCAGCACCATTTTTATAGAGGCTATCCTTCTTTCAGTGAGCACGTTCGGCCCCTTTGTCAAAGATAAGGTGGCTGAGTGTGTTTGTAGTTATGTTTGCATCTTCTAATCTGTTCCACTGATACTTGGATCTGCTTTTATCTATATATTTATTTATTTTTGACAGTACCATGATGATTTTATCACAATAGTTTTGTAGTATAATTTCAAATCAGGGATTGTGATGCCTGCAGCCTTGCCTTTGTTGTCAAAGAGTGCCTTTGCTATTCTAGGTCTCTTCTGTTTCCAAATGAATTTTAGGAATGTCTTCTCTAGATCTGTGATGTATGCTAATGGTATTTTGTATGCATAACAGTTTTGGGAGCATGGCCATTTGAAAATGTTGGTTCTTCCTACTGATGAGAAAGGGATATCTTTCCATTTGCTGATATCCTATTCAATCTTTTTCAGAGTACTGTAATTTGCAATATATAAATCTTTTACATCTTTTGTTAGATTGATTCATAAATATCTCATTTTTTAATGCTACTGTGAAACGTGTGGCTTCCCTAATTTCTCTCTCAGTGAGTTTGTTGTTTATGTACAGGAAGGCTATTGACTTTTGAGTACTGACTTTATGTGCAGCTACACTACTAAATTTGCTTATTAACTCTAGTACTCTTTTGGCGGAGTTTTTGGGGTCTTCTATGTAGAGTATCACATCGTCTACAAATAATGATAATCTCTCTTCTTCCTTTCCTATCCTTATTCCTTTTATTTCTCTCTCTTCTCTAATTGCTCTGGCTAGTGTTTCCAGAACTACATGGAATAGGAATGGTGATTGTGCACGTCCTTATTTTGTTCCTGATTTTAGAGTAAAAGCATTCAGTTTTTGACCATTTAGTATGATGTTGGCTGTTGGTTTGTCATAGGTAGCTTTTATCAGACTGATGTAAAGACCATCTATTCTGATTTTATTATGTAGGTTTTTTTATCATGAATGAATGTTGGATTTTATCAAAAACTTTTTCTGGATCTATTGAGATGATCATGTGATTTTTGTCTCTGGCTGTTTCTATGGTGTATTACATTTATTAATTTGCATATGTTGAACCATCCTTTCATTCCTGGGATGAATCCTATTTGGTCATGGTGTATCAACTTTTTGATGATATGCTGCATTCTGTTTGCTAGTACTTTTTGAGGATTTTTGCATCTATTTGCATTAGGGAGATTGGTTTTATAGTTCTCCTTTTTGGATGGGTCTTTGTCTGGTTTTGGTATCAGGGTAATACTTACCTCCAGGAATGAGTTAGGGAGAATGACTTCCCTTTCAATTTCATTAAAGAGTTTGAGTAGTATTGGCATTATATCATCTCTAAATTTCTTACAGAATTCATCTGTGAATTCATCAGGACCTGGGGTTTCCTTAGTTGGTAAGTTTTAATTAAATTATAAATTTCATTAACTGATATTGGGTTATTCAGAATTTTTATATCCTCTTGATCTAGCTTTGGTAATTTATATGCTTCTAAAAATGTTTCCATTTCTTTGGTCATTCAGGAGTGTGCTATTTAATTTCCATGTGCTTATGTAGTTCTTGTAGTTACTTTCATCATTAATTTCCAATTTCAGATAATATGAGTGGCATAATTTCAATCACTTTGCATTTATTTAAAATGTTCTATAGACTAATATATGGTCTATTTTAGAGAACATTCCATGTGCAGCTGAGAATTATGCGTATTCTGATGTTGGGCAGAACATTCTGTAAATGCCTATGAAGTCCTTTTGTTCACATGCTTGCTTCAGTTTTGATTTTTCCTTACTGATTTTTTGTCTAGTTGATCTATCTCTTTGTCACAATGAGCTATTAAGGCACCCCATTACAATTGTGCTATTGATCATTTGATTTTTCAAGACTACTAATATTTGTCTTATAGTTGAGTGCTCCCATATTTGGTGTATACATATTTATGATTTTTATCTCTCTCTCTTGTGTTTTTCACCTAACAAGTATGTAGTGCCCTTTTTTATCTCTTTTGATCATTCTTGGTTTGAAGTTAACATTCTCTGCAAACAGAACAGCTACCCTTGCTTTTTTTAGGTTCCTGTTGCATAGAATATTGTTTTCTATCCTATGAGTTTCAATCCATGAGTTTCTTTTTGAATTAAATGTGCTTCTTGTATACAGTATATTGTTGGATATTGTTTCTTGATTCATTCTGCCAGTCTGTTTCTTTTTGATTGGTGAATTCAGGCTATGTACATTGATGGTTGTAACTGATATATATTGGCTTACCTTTGTCATATTATCTTCCTGCTGTTAGTTCTCTACTTTTCACCTCTATTTAGTAGCTTGCCCTGCTTGGTGGTTTCTTTCTGTTGTTGTACTTGGAACTGTGGTCACTTTTATCTCTTTCTAGAATATCTTTCAATACTCTTTGTAGGGTTGGTTTGATGGTCATGAATTTCTCTAGTTGTCCTTTGTCATGGAAGTATCTTATTTCTCCATTAATTTTGAAAGATAGTTTTGCAGGTTACATCAATCTGGGTTAGAAGTTGTTTTCTTTCAGGACTTTAAATACTTTACTGCAAGTTCATCTTGATTTGAGGGTTTGTGTTGAGAAGTCACTCATGATTCTGATGAGCTTTCCTTTATAGGTGATTTGTTTCTTTTCTCTAACAGCTTTCAATACTCTCTTCTTGTGCTGAATTTCTGGAATCTGCATTACTGTATATCTGGGTGTAGATTTATTTTGGTGATGCCTATTTGGAGTTCTATATGCTTCACTTATCTGTATGACAGATTCTTTTCCCATGTTTAGGAAATTTTCTGCTATTACTTCTGCAAATAGTCATTTTATGCCATTTGTATTGACTTCTTTTTCAGTAACACCTATCAATAGTACATTGTTTTTGTTTGCATCATTTTCAGTTGTTCAATTGTTATTTCCTAGTTCTTTGTTATTTTTAAGACATCTTTCCTTTTGTGATTGTTAGCTGCAATCCCAAACTCAAGGTCCAAAAGTCTATCTCTGGTTTTGTTCAAGCAGTTTTGCCAGGTTTCAATGGAATTTTTAATTTCCTGGATATCTCTTTGAATCTATTTCACACATTCTACTTCTTTCCTATATTGTTCATTCAAAGTTTCCATCATTTTCCTATGCTCCCCTATTTTTTATCCGTCTTTAGATATGCTCAGAATTATTTCATTACAGTTGTCATTTCTTTTTTAACCTGAGAGATTATTTGTGATCTGATTTCCTCTACCATCTCATTGAAATGTTTACTTCAGTTGCTATTATTTCAGAAATTTCAAGTGTGTGACTTCCAATTTATTCTGTGTCTATGTCTTCTGGACTTGTTCTGGGTGGGCTGGAGGTCTGAGATTGCATTTTGCTCTTTCTTCTTGACAATTTTTCTATTTCAAATACTTTTGTTTTCTGTGATGATCCTTGTGAGTTGTGGTGGCAGGTAACAATATCACTAGTATCAAGACCTCTCTAGGAAAAGTCTGTTTTTTTAGGAATATCATCTGTGTGTAAAAGATTCTTGGTTTGTGACTATCTCTACATCTTTCCTTCCAAATTAACTGAGTGTGGAATGTTGGTTTCTGTTTGGCTCAGTCCAATGTTTTGGTATAGAGCTATGGTGAGGTTATTACCCCAGAGCTTTCCAATATTGTTACACAAGGGGAAACAACTGATTAAATCAGACATGACATCCTAGCTACAGTAGTACATTTAGCAATAATGGTAGCATCAAGCACAATTTAGAACTGTGCCAAACTGTGGTAACTATCAATTTTGTACTTTGGACCACAGAAGCAAAGTCTTTAGTTACATAAAAGAACCAATCATAAATTAGGGGTTTGTATACAAAGTGTTTTCCTTTGTTAGAGTAGATTTAGCCTGGGTTCATCCAGACAAATCAGTTGCCAAGTCCTGGATGCTTTCTGCACTGGCTGCGCATCCCACAGTGTAGGGGAATGGGCCAGGCACCTGGGTCTTCTGGGCCAAGGTTCCCTGGAGAGCGGAGAGGCAACAGGTGGGGTTTCTCCCCTCCCTCATGGCTCACTGAGGTGCCACTGATGGCAGAGATGTGATGGTCAGGGTTTCTCTTCTCCTGCAAGGCTCACTGAGGTTCCCGGGGTGGCAGACAGGAAATGGGCCTGGTTAAATAATTTGAATGTTATCTTTACTGGGTTCTTAAACACTTCAGTGCTCATATTTTCCATTTCTGTGGTGTGTTTTTACTGTGGGTTGAATTCATACTCCCAAAAAGATATGTCTACCCAGAACCTCAGAATAGGATTTCATTTGAAACACAGGTCTTTGAAAATACAATTAAAGTAATAATCTTGAAGTAAGATCATCCTGAATTAGGGTAGATCCCAAATTCAAGGGAAAAATCTCTATGGGGGAAACAGAAAGACACCTAAACACAAGGGAAGGCCATCTCATGATAGTGGTAGAGATAGGGACACCAGTGGTATCAGCAAACACCTCACACTGCCAGCAGACTCACAAAGCTAGGGGAGGGGCATGGTATTGGTTCTCCCTTAGAACTTTCAGATACCAACACTGCTGACAACTTGAATTCATAATCTGGCTTCTAGAACTATAACAGAATGAAATCATACTGTTTTAAACCACCAGGTTTGTGGTAATTTGTATGATCAACCTAGGACATTAATATATTTATCTTACTTTATTTTCAGCCACAACTACCCTGTGATTCTGTGAATTCAGAATTTTTTGCAATAACAATATATTTAACTACCTAGACTATTTAACTGATTTATTTTTGCCACTTTTCTTCTTCTGTTTATGTGAAAGTGCTAAACCATAGAATATCCCAAAGTGTATTGAAAATTGTTATTTCTAATTTTTTCTCTTACTTATATTTTTGTCTTGATTTTCTTTCTTTGGTTTATCTGATATATTTCTGTTATATCTCAATAACACTATATTTTGTGTCCACTTATGTTTATGAATCATAGACTATATTTGTCAGTACAAATTTTGGACTTAAATTTAATCTAAGGTCACAGCAGTTGTTTCACTACCTTCCTTCCCTCTTTTCTGGGCATGTATGTTCTTATTTACATTTTGAGTATATATAATGAGGCAAGGGGAAGTGACTCATGTATTCAGATTGCCATTCTGGACTTAAAGTCCATGCCCACTACTTCATACATCATTTTAATTTCTCTAAATTATTATAAATTCCTACAGAATAGAAATTTTTAAATTTGGCATCTTATATAAATTAGCATAAGTACACATTTAGCTAGTCCAATAAATGAATTGATGATCAGTAAGAAAATGAAAAAAAGTCAGTAAAACAAAATTAAAAGTTAAGCTGTCCAAGTAAAGAAAACACTCAATAGTGTAATTACTTCAGAAAAAAAGGAACAGAAGAGAATTGTAATTTCATACTTACAAGTAAAAACCATTAATCTCTGCTCTCAATTAACATGCCACCTTAATGCAAGATTCATTTTACAAAATCAGATATCTCACCTTCTCTATTGCCAGGATATTCAATATCTGGTATGTTTGGGTCACATTTTTATTAGATTCTGCAAGTGCACTGATTACCAATTCTTCACAGTTGTGGATTAGTTTGTACTCTGTGTGTATGTTCTTGCATATACAAATTCACTGAATTTTGTATTTAAAAATAAATACCAGAAGAGGCTGAAAGGGAGAATTTTTGGGGCTGTGTGATTTTAACATCTCAGATTCATAAATGCAAATTTTACAAATTGAAAGGAACCTTTGAAAAGTAATGTACATTTCTTCCACCCCTGACAGCTTATAACCTTACAATTCAGTAATACAAGAGAGGATACTTTTCATTGGAGACATTTTGGCTGTATTAGGGGATGAAAGAGCATTCGCTTTGTAGAAGAGAGAAGAAAGGGCATTTCAGACAAAGAAATCAAAAATGTCCAACAAATTAATATTAAAAGGAAATGTCTTCACCATGATAATGGGCATCTATTAAAAACTCATAACCAGCATTACACTTAATACTCAATGCTTTCCTCCCAAGAAGAGAAATAAACTGTTCTTTTCAGTTCTATTTAATATTACAATGGAGATTATTGTCAGAATAAGCAAGAAAATAAAAGCTAGACAAACAGAAGAAAGAAAAAAAAAAGAAACCTCTATTTGCAGATGACTGAATCTTAAACACAGAGAATCCTAAGAAATCCACTACAAAACTGAAAGGAAAGGTAAAAGATTAAAGTCACAAAGTAAAAGTTTAAAAAAATAATTATATGTTTATACAGTAGCTTAAAATACTGAAGAAAGGAAGTTTTGACTCCTTTCTTTTTTTCTGTTCCCCAGCAAATCAGCCATCAGACCATCATTTTATTACTCAGAAACTCATTCTCCTCATGACTGTCTCCATTAGTCCATTGTCCTGAATTACCTGTATCTTCCTAAGAAATATCACCATGTGCTTGGTCCCTCGCTTCTTCCCTCCCTCTTTCTCACCTACCTCGTCCATATTGCTTGCAGAGATATTGTTCTTAGTATTCCTCTACTCAAAAGCCTTCAGAGAGTCCTTATAATCCACAGAATGAAATCCAGATTTCTTAGCACAAGCTTCAACCTCTCCTATTATTTGGTCTCAATGTATCCTTAAAGGCTTCCCATAAAAATGGATTTTTGATGCCTTCAAGTATACCTGAGGCTCACCAGTGGCTATACGTTAATTCATGTTAGAAGTAGAATGTTCTTGGCCATCCTAAAGTTACCAGAATGCAAGGGTCATGTCCCACAGAGACCAAAAACAAAACCGCAAATAGAGGAGGTAGGGTACAAGCAGGTTTATTTAAAAGATATAAAGGCAAGAAAGTTCAAGACAAAAAAGTAGAGCTCCTGTTAGCTGGGAGGGAACGTATGATATTCAAAGAAGGTTCTTTGTCCATGGCTTTTAAAGGGGTTTAGAAGGGAGCTTGTGCCATTGTGTGAATGCTCTCATCTCTACTCTATAGGACTACATAATTTTTAGGGTCCAATCTATGCAGTGTTCACACAGTGCCCGTGCGGGGGTCAAGTGACCTTGAGCCAGTGTCCTACTTGATCATGCACTGGGGAGGTCCCAGACCACTGAAGGACCCCTGGCAGATGTTTCTGTAAGATACGTGGAGGATCAAGACAACAGACTCCATCTGGGGCTTTCTGGCTTGATTTTGGGAACACCGTCCTTACTGCCTGATAGAATCCTAACTCTGCTGTCAGTAATTCTTGTTACACTAATTATCTTTCAATGTTCTGTTTAAACATCACTCCTTCTAGGAAGCTCCTTTTAATATCACTTCTAATGCAGTACTGTGGGAGACCACCATGCTGCTCTCTCCTGAAAAACAAAGCCCTACACAGAACGTGTTCCTGACCTCTCCTTCACCCTATTTACTGAGCTATGTAGAGCTGACTATAATGAAACAAATATTCCTGGTAGTAAAGGTGCCAGCCTTGCATACATCAAAACTATCTGTGCATTGCTAAGTGGAGCCTTTGTGCCTGGTATGACTACAAAGATTCTTTTCCCCAGGACTTCAGCTCTCCTCCCTAACTGATACCAGTAAAAGCCATGAGCTTTTGTAGATGAAGCCTTTTGTTCCAGAGAGAACATTAGGTCATCCTAGAGCTCCTCAACTGCAGAATATTCTCTCTTTGTCTTTCTTTTGCCTCCATGTGCCATATTACCAGTTGGGTTGGACTGATACCTTCATCAGGGGTTTCGGTAACTGTAAACTTTTAGACTGATACCCTCAGCAGGGATTTTGGTACCATACTTCAATCCAAATCAATGCTTTCTTAACAGTTCTATTGTGTTTTACTTCTCATCCATTTTACCCCTGTTCATCCTATCATTGATTCATATGGGTATTTTCCCACTACATCATAATTTTTCATTTATTTTATTCTCCACACAGGTCTTAGCATATAAATGGGATACAAGTGTTTGTTGAATACTGGCAACATCAACTGAAAAGCACTTAAATTAGAAAATGAAAAGCATTAAACTGACAGGTAGTGTATCATATTTTACAACAACAGATAGACTTTTGGAAGAAAAGAAGTATATATTTTATCTTTTTGCTAGATAATACACTTACTGTAGAAGTTGCAAAGTAAACATATTTTAAGAAAAATTCTGAAGGTTAAATTATAGCAATAGAACAAACAATACAATTGTTCTATCGTTTTCACTTTTTATTACATTATCAAAGCAGTAGCCTTATTTTCTCTATTTGTAGATCCTCATATAATCATAATGAGCTCTGAAATGGACACGCAGATGCAAGAGAGTAAAAGGAGACCCCTATGATGCTGGTTTTGTACAGAGTTCCCAGCTTTGGGCATCAGATATGATGCGTGTTATGACCTAGAACCCTGGCTGCTTCAACCGAGTGTGCTAACTTCATCATCAAGGAATATCATATACAAAATGCAAATGTATTCATAAATGTCCAACACACTATTTGTATAAATTCCAGAAATTTTTCTTAACTCAAGGATTATTTGAATTATCTCTATTAATAACTCACAACTAGAGGGAAGGAAAAACTTACTATCCAATGAAGCAATTCATAATACTTTATGATAAATTTTGCAGCAAATTCTGTTTGAATTTTGAATTTCAGTGAATTTTGAATTTTAGTTTTTGACTCAGGAATGTTATTCATCAATTTTCCACTTTCTAAATGACATATAATCCATGAAATATAAGCCACATTGTTATATAATAACTTTCTCTATATATAGTAATTTTAAAGTTTGTGTGTAAAAAACAAATCTCATTTTCTTATTTAAAGAAATCCAAGCCAGGTGTGGTGATTCATGCCTGTAATCTTAACACTTGAGAGGCTGAAGCAGGAGGACTACTATGTGTTTGAGGCCAGAATGGACTACACTTTGAATTCAAGGTCATTCTGGACTGAGACTCTGTCTCAAAAAAATCAAACGAACAAGCAAAAAAGTCTCAATGTACCTAAATATATTATTCATAAATTTATCTCAGTGCTTATTAGATTACTAAATTATCTGTTCTCTAACATAAAAATGTATTTTCTTATATGCTGAATTCTTTCAACAAAACACATTAATTTTATGATTATCTTAGAATAGTAAATGCAATTAAAGAAAATAAAAACCATAAATGTAAATAAATGAACCAACATTAGCAATGATAAATATGTTACATCTAAGGTAGGTAATTATCACACAATAACATGTCTAGCAAATTACAATAAATTTTAATTTTCATCAAAACTTCCAATAAAATTCTTTCCAGTTGTCAAAGCACATCATAATATAAATTGGGTACAGTGTTACATCAGCTATCCCTAAGAGAAATGATTTGTATACTACAGAGGCAAAAATGTAACCTTCCAAGCTAACATGCCCTTTTTCTCAAAAAAAAAAAAAAAGAAACTGACTGAACTATTAATTTCTATAATCAAATAACCTATTCATACTACATGCAAAGGGACACCACATATTTCTTGATGAAAGCATAAACCTACTTATTAACATTCAGCACTTCAGGATACAGAAAACTGATTGGATTTATGGAAAACATGCCAGAGAAGCATTTGTAATATATAATTGATGATTCTTGTGAAGCTCTGAATCTGATCTTTACTAGAATTCAGTTGTGTAAGAATTCTTCAGCTAACCAGGTTTTCAGAAATTCATTCTGTCTCTGCCCCTGTTTTGAAAAACTACTTGGAAAAGAAAAAAAATTAATTTAGTATAAAATTATCAAAAATAAATATGCTTATTCACAGTGATAACTTATCAATGTGTTATCTCTAATTTCTTCCTATGACTATACCTTTTCTGATTCCCCAGCCCCCAGGGTTAATTTTCACTGATGTGTTGGAAGTTCATACTAATTAGACCACTGTACTAGATGGAATCATCTCATCGTCTCAGAACTATTGGGAGGACTGATCACAAGTTGGACAAGGAGAGCCTGAGTTGTAGCTGGTGCTTAATACACAATGACTCTTAATCTCTCTTTAGGAAAACACGTAGATTACAAAGAGAGAGGGGAAAAGGAAGAGGTTGTATGAGAAAAGAGGATTCTTTTTGTCCTTTGACTTTGCATTTCCTAAATTCATTTCATTCCCCCATACATTTCCCATTTTGCTGAGCTGTGACCTCCAGATGTTCTTTGTCCAATCCAAAGATATCCCTAGAACCTTTCATCTTCCTGCCTCATTTCTGTTTCTCCCAGGAAATAAAGCCCATCAACATGTTAAGGGATAAAATATTGGAAGGTTTTGATTCACTCACCCAATATCCTATCTATCTCATCTCTTCAAAGATATGTAACTCAGACACAGGTATGAATTATCACAAAGAACAGTCAAACCCATTGATGGAAAATATCCTCAAATAGTCAGGAGGCAAGACAAGTCCTTCCCTTCTAAACTTTTTTATTCCTATTACACAGAGAATCTTCACAAGACAAAATTATATGCCGCTGATGATGGTATTTCTTTGGCTACTTTGGCCTCACCTTTATTCCTTATCTCAGGCAGCTTCTTAAAACTGAGCCATTGTGACACCTTCTCTTGTATCTAGAGCTTGTTCTACTGCATCACTGAGCCAGTATCATGCACCATCAATGGTCAAGTTTGGCTCCATAGGTGATGTTCATTCAACAGATCATAGAGATGATTATGATATCTGTGCAAGACCAAAATCTCAAAAGAATAAGGAAAAAGCAAAGAAGTCATAATGTTGTAACCTTTTTGTTATACACAGCTCTGACTCGGCCATAGAAAACATTTTGGTTTTCCCTATAAAAATGTGAAAAGGACACTGAATCATTCCTGTCATTTGTTATTACAGATCCATGATTGCATAGTGTGATTTTTAATAGGACTAATAAGTAAATAGTAGAAGATTAAGGCAACCTGCCCAAATTTCATAGATAGAAAACAGATTTCCATTTTTCAAAGATTTCACTCTCAATCCTGTATTTGATCTATTTTCAAACATGAGTAATTATGGTCACCAAGCAAAAGTAAGATAGTTGGGACATGATTACACTGGGTTTTATATGACTACCCTTACTTACTATAATCTCTTACTGTAGGAAATCAAAGAGGCATTATTTAAATATATTTCTATTTGTGTTATCAACTGGTTGATAAATCAGTTGAAGAAAATTTACTGAAAGGACAATGCAGATGTCCTTTTCATGAAAAGAAAGGCAAAGTCCAACCAAACCACTGGGAACTAGAAATTCATTAGCTAGAAACAAAAACTACATCAGTTTTTCCTCTTGCAGGAACACAATACCCAATCAGCACAATTTAAAAAGAAGACAGGTTTAATTTAGCTCAAGGTTGCAGGGGATTCAATACATGGTCATCTGGATCCAAGGCAGAAACATCATGACTGAACAAAGATGCTTTTCATACTTATTGGGAAGCAGATCGAGGGAACAGTGCCAGTCTAAAATTAGGCCAGGGACCATTTATAGTACCAAAAGTCATACCTTCATGCCCCACCATGAAACACTCAGAAGTGTGTTCCACCATGCCCAGAATGAATCGCAAAACCAATCAAGTTGACACTCTACCCTAACTGCCACTCTTTGGTGACTCTTGGGTGATGCCTTCCCATTTGCATACCCTTTCACTTTTCTTGGTGCAAAACACTTTCCTTTGGTTATTCCTTGGGTATGGCTCTCTCAATTCCATTACTTGGTCTGCTTGTAGCTTTACTTGCCAGTGACTCTTTTCCCATGGCCTGGTGGTTTTTTTCCTAACAGATAAATTTAGGCTGAGACCCTTCACTTAAATTCTTGAAAGACAATGCATTTGGTCCATAATGTCTACTATGAGTGAACTTCTTCTGACTCAGACAGTCTGGAAAAGACACATCCAAAGAAACCAGTGTGGAAGCTTATACTTGACTGTAGGTGGGAGCCATGGTGTGAGTAGAAAATTCAATTTAATTTGATGCTGCAAACATGTGAAATCTTCCCATGTTCTAGTGAAATAAGAATCATCTAGAAACTTGGAAAATTCTAGGACAGCACAGTGTCAAGTGAGATGAGCTATAGAAATGGAGACTATGTATTAAATAGCCAGGGATGGCAGCAAATTTTAGAGATGAGTTTCTTTCCCTATTCTTTCTCAAACTATAAAGCTTGAACTCTAAAATTCTAAATTCTAGAGTTTCCTTGGGCTTAATTTGTATTGCTCCAGGCTTTCTCCATATAATAATCAAATGTGAGTATCCAACATAGTTCTCTTCTTCCATTCTACCTTGAAAGAAATAACTATAAGTTTGCCCCGCCCAAAAAGAGATTATCCCAAGTATCTCAGTTCATGCAATTCCTAACTCCTAATTGTTGCTTTGTCAATAACCATAACCATACACCAAGCTGGACCATGATCATTTCCATCTTGAGGTTTCATTGTTTCTTTATTTTTACTTGGAATTCCTACCTCCTCTTCTTTTCCAAAACTTAGCTAAATCTCAAGATCCATTCTCAAGACTCAGTTCCTCCATAAGATCCCACCTGATCAACTCAATTAACTGATTTATTCTTATTTCTCACTTGTTTAATATGATATAAATGTAAATACAGAAACATGAGTAGGTTGGAGTATTAAGAAGTAACATCAATGACAAAGTTTTGTGATAGAAAAATCTGCAAACCTTTTGGCCTGCCTTAAGAACATATAAATGGGGGAAGGGTCAGTAATGTTTTCTTCTAGAAAACAATCATCAGTTACACTGGCTGAAAGGAGAGAGCATGAAGTACAATTCTGGCTCATGAGAATAAAAGTGGATTGGTCAGTTATTAAAAAGGTATGATATTCAACTAGTATGAGCCCCCTCTGCTTCCCTCCTTTTATTCCTTTTATTTTTATTTATTGGAATATTGATGTAATGTTCACACTGGGCAACTTCTTGTAACTATAAGAAGGCACAAAGGAAAGGGAAAGTATACTCATAGAACCTAAATTCTGAAATCTTTTAGCCAGCAAATGCTTTCCACCAAACTTTTATTAATGAGAAAAAGTAAACCCTAAAATATTTTAGCCACTGGTTTTGAAAGACAGGTTTCTGTTATGTAGAAAACACAGTTCTGAACTGATTTATGCTTTATCTTATTAGTAAAACTATTTTCAAAGGTCCACTTGTTTTCAGTTATTGTACTAGAGAACTGAGATAAGGCAACTCAAATGCAAGACAGTTTCTCCACCATTTTACCTTTCACTTGCTCTAAAATAGGGCTGTTGCCTTCAGGTTCAAAGTCAGAGCTCAGAAGTTGTATTGTTTGCCTTTCCAGGATTATAAGATGTTATAAAGAAAAACAAAAAGCAAGGTTGCAAGTCCAATGCCATGGAGTAGAGACTTTGGTTATTAATAAGAATTAAGATTGCTTTAGCTTTCATTTATTTGTCTCACTCTTCAACCAATCTCTTCACAAGTGATTATTTTTTCAAGGATAACTGAAATATCCTTTGAGAAATGTTTAACACAAAAGACAGAGATAACCCACTGGAAATCTATGGCCAAAGTCTCTCATAAATATTAACCCTGCAGTATTTCCAGGTAGGTTAGTCCTAGATGCATTCAACCAACAGCTTTCACATTCAACACCGAAGAGTAAAGTTCTACATGCTTGTGAAACTTATTTTTAAATACAGAGAATGCTACACACTGAGATTATCTCAATGTTTTGGCTAACATTAGCCTGCCTATACTTTTAATACCTAACACACACACACACACACACACTCTTTATAATATCTGAAGGGACAATATCTTGAAACAATTCAGTATTTGCCTGCTCTCTGTGAACACAAATTAATATATTTCTTGACTTGATAAACCAAGAATTTATTTTCTTGTTTAAACTGAAACACACTACAATAAATTAACTGCATGGTCACGCAGCATTTGATGTAAACATCTTTTCATAGTACTCTAAGACAGTCATTGATAAATAGGGTTTCCTTTCTTATACTAAATGTTACTGAAAAATAGTCATGACATTGAAAAGCCCTTGTGCAGGCATCCTTCCTATTCATAGATGGCTCTGGAATCATGTTTTGGCATAACTGGAGACACTGCTAATGTTGCCAGGAATTCTTGCTACAGTCATAGGAAACCTGGGCTTTGTTCCAAGGAATTGGGGCTAGAAAAATCATCCCTGGGCTTCCCAGAGAATTACAGAGGGACTACTCTATCCTGTGGGCTGCTCTTTTTCCACAACTACCCATAACAAGAGAACTCTCTTGGCATTGGTCCTCTGATACTGTGTTCCAGTGGCATTTCTCCAACTCAGAGGAGAGTGAGGCTCCCAAGCCTGACAGGTCCCTGCCGAGACAGCCCCACTGATATGTCTCCATGAGTTTTTCCTAAGATGTTCAGAGAAAATTAACCAGATCAGAAGTATGCAATAATACCAAAGCACTCTAAGAAGCAGCCATGTACAAGAGACATAAGGTCACACACAAGTGAGAGGGCAGAATTATAAATGCTTGCTATAAACATGCTGTCATACCAAAATGAAAAATTACACAGCTGCATCAAGTTGATGGATCATCTGGCAACAAACACATCCTCATCACCGTTTCAATCTAAACGATGGAACTGTCCCCTCCTGACTCACATGCCAAGCTCTTCACACACTCCATCTCCAAATTACTATCATCAATAAAGTACTAGAGTGTAGCCAGTGTCATCTCTCCTGAAGATATCTTTGGAAGAAACATATAATAAAGAGAGGATTTCAACCCTTTTCAGTTAACATTGTGATCTACCACCCAAAGGCCCCATGACTCTGGCAGATGCATACAGTTATAAAAAGCCCTTGTGGAATCCACAACCAAAGGCACACACAGTAAAGATTTCAGAAGGCAACAAGAAAGATTCACATCTAAGTGAGAACACAGATGCATGGTCACTGATGCTACTTGCAAACTTTATAAATATTTACTAATATTACACCCTAGTACATTCATATTTCCTAGTATTGTTTCCAAATAGTCCTTGTATAAACTGTAAATAGCTTTTCTTTCCTGGATTTTAACACTGATATTACTTCTAAATTTGTTCATGGGTTTGCATTCATCAGTGTGTAAGATTTTTTTTCTTCCCCTTGGAGATGTCAAAATTTATCATTTCTAAATTTAGGAGGGTGATGGAAAAGGTAAAACTCCTTATTAAAGCACTTTATATAATTTAACTGAAGTTCAGTCAGAACAACAAATAGAATTGGAAAGTTCTACATTCTAACTAAAGATAGCTCTTTATATTTGTTCCAATATAGATGCTGTGGCAGATTTTTGGTAAGGATGGACCTAGTCCCAGCCCCAATTGCTTTCCCTTATCTATGGAATGTGAGTCTATAATCTCCTTCATTAAATTCTCTGACACCAGATAATCTATACTATGATTAATGGGGATAATTAATTATGAACTGAGGAGTTCATAGGTATCAACTGTGAAGAAGTTCTGAGGCTTGGTAATAACTGGAAGCTAAATTTTGTAACAAGAGCTAAAAAGGCACACACTAGTATGCTAAATAGTAGTGATAAAACAAATATCTTTGTATTAGACACTCTCAATGAAGAGGTTCTACCAGGCAGCATTTAGTAATTAATGCAACTTGACTGTGTCCTTAAATTCTCAGAGCACAGTTTGGAATTAAAACCACACTTGCCACTAAATAATAGCACAAACAAAAGAGCCATTAGGATGCTGGACTGCCTTATGTTAGATTTGTCCCCTGGCTCCTAAGCTTCTCTTGTCAAGCAGGTATTTTAGAAAGCACATAAGAAGCCTGACATGTTGTTTCAACTTGATGCTGGTCTGGAGATGTGGGTGAGAGATAGAACCATCAAGGCACATTACAGGGTTGTGCTAAGCTTAGGCAAAGGGTCTAGATGAATGTCAGAAGAAATGAGGACCCTGCAGAATTTCTAGTCTCTAAACAGGTTACACTGGATTTGATCAGAAATGAGAAAAGATCTGGAATGAAAACAGAGGAAGTAAGATTTAATATATGATCAAACTGGTAACTGCTTCATGGGGGCAGAGAGTTGTGTTTTATTCAAGCCTGTGTGTCCAATGTAAAGCACATAATTGATGAAGGAAGAAGAAAAGAGGAAAGTAAAGGAAGCAGGGAGAGAGGGAGGGAGGGAGGGAGATTATGAGGTTATCTGATTCTTTTTTGTTGTTCCTTTAATATTTCCCAAAGTGTGAGAATCTCCGGTGGGCAGTTGAGAACATCATTTTAGGTGGTCACAGGATATGAAAAACTCTAAACCATAGAGTGACGGGGTTTTTCCCTTTTAGGGGTTCTGATGTCAAGGAGAAAATCTCAAGCCAGGGCTATGAAGTCTTTAACATCTCTTCATTCTTGTTTAACTGGAGGGAAACATTCTCAGGCACTGATCTTCAGGTAACACCACCTAGCTAAAATGTATACTTTGGTTTTTACCCTATTTTGGGAAAGATATTTATTTTTCCGATATGTGGTAGTAATATAAAATAGCCTCTAAAAATTATTTAAAACACAAATTGAGTTTATTTAAAGGAAAAAACTAGGCAAAAAAATAAAAGATATATATATATAAATACACACACACACACACACACACCCTTTATTGGAGATATATACATCCATGAATCCAACACACATGAAGTAAGTTTGGGAAGCTCTCTTCTAACAGCCTTGTGGCCCCATGGTCTCAGGTGTCACTGCTGTCCTAACAATGGAGACCACAGGCAGCTGTCAGCATCTGCAGGACCACAGAGCCTCTCTCACACACTGGATAAACCACAGGTTCCTAACCACAGCCCCCCAGACACAGCAACCTGAGACAGCAGTCAGCCAAATAAATCCAAATAGTTCACAGTCTCCTGGTAAGCAACTTAGCTGCTAATAGAAGCTACATTTTCCAAAGTCTACCATAAATGTTAGATCTGTATTGGAACACATGCCTGTAACTGTCCCTTATTTCATCACTTGAATTTCCACTTTGAAGCTAACTTAGAAATACAAAATTACAAAGCTAATGACTTAATGGGTCTAAAAAGTGATAGAAATTATAAACTTGTAAGTCAAAAATCTGCTAGAAATCCTTCTGGATAGTCATCAGTTAAATTCCTTAACAAGTAACTGATACATCTCAAACTCTGCAGCAGCCTGCATTACATAAATTAGGAGCCTAAAGTTCTAGAACTAACTTGCATAGGTAATATGATCTGCTAACAGATGACAATTAATTTCAAACTTCCAAAACTAACCATTAAAAAAGCTTACAGCTGAAGTTCCCCAAGCAACTGCTAATGGCATGTGTCACAGAATGGTCAGTAAAAATACTGATTAACTATAAAAGAGGTTAATTTTTCCATGTTCAACAAAGTATAATCTAAGTAGTGCAGTAAAGACTACTTAAAAATAAATGAAATAAACTCTACCTAGCAATCAACATGGATTCTAATATTTCCCATTTTTACAAAGGATTGCTGTGCCTGCTGATCTCTAAAAGCACGCACAGTTAGAGTCCCATAAAATTTAATTGCAAGAGAGATTATTGTGAATTTTCTTAACCACTGTTAATAATCCACTTTGTTTCCTCCTTCACCTTTTAATGTTATTGGCTTTTAGCCACTCACACTAATTAAGACTGATACTTACTGGCTTTTAACAATTTATCAGTGAGAAAGGCTTCAATCTTGAGGCTAATAGGGTACTAGAAAAAAAGTAAAATCTCATTCATCAATATAATCCAAATACTCTCACCTCTTACATCTTTATCCAGTCACCAGAAGCCACTTGGACAACTTCTTTAATGTCTTCAAGCAACAGGTAGACCTAGTATTACACAGGCCTAAGTTCTTGAGTCACTAGAATACTCTTCTATTTAAAATCAGTCCTACTAATGTTGAAATGCTCTTTAACTCTATAATTCTTTGCCTCACATGGGTGTCATTGTTTAGTACAATAACTCCTACAAATATCCTTTGGCTTCCTGAAAAAGTGACATGTAAATAAAGCACTATTGCCATAACATCTCCCTTAATGATCTAGAGAAGGCAGTAAATAGCAAGCTGATGGATTCACAGATGGCACTAAATTGAGAAGTGTTGCAAACATCACTAAAGGCAGAAAAAAATTATGCAGAAAAGACCTAGCATACTTAAATAAAAACAAAACATTCTTTACTTTATGGGGGAAATATGATGTTTTTTAAAGTGCCTAAAATATGCTCTCCAGCATAGATGCTACAACTAGCCACAGTAACTATACGAGCTAAGGATTGGTTCACATCAATACTCCTCGGCTAGTCACCCCAGGAAGAATCCAGACTCACCCAATTGGCCCTTCAGGAAGAATTCACATGGCTGGCTCCTCCCCTACACTGTAGGACCTGACAACTGAGTGAACGCCAGTTATACAGTAAGACCCTGACTAAGATACACATGATGGACAGATGACACTGGTGGGACTGAAAAGACTGAAACATGAACCAAAAGGTGAAAATGACAAGATGAAAAAGCAAAATACAATCTCAGACCCCCAGCCCATCTGGAACAAGTAGAGGACGCATCAACATATAAGATGTTGAAAGACACACACCTGAAATCTCTGAAAAGATAGCAAGGGATGTAAAGAAACAAATTCACCAAGCTATAGAGGAAATAAGATCAGAAATAACATTGCGAGTAAAAAAAAGAAATTAATGAAGGTATTGCTCAGCACAGCTAGAGAAGACATAGACAAAAAATACAGACGCATAGGAGATGGAAACTGTGAATAAACATAGGAAAGAAATGGAATGCATGAAGTGGATTCAAACAGATATCCAGGAAAGTAAAAATTCCATTGAAAGCTGGCAAAACAATCTAAACAAAACTGAAGACAGACTTTCAGATCATGCAGATGGGATCATAGCTAATGAACACAAAGGAAAGACCTCTTAAATAAGTACCCAGGAAATAAAAATTCAAAAGCTCCAAGATGATGCAAAGAAAAACAATATAAGACAGATAGGTGTCAATGAAAAAGTAGTAGTCAACACAGATAACATGAAAAGACTATCTGCAGAAGTAATAGTAGAAAATTTCCCAAGCATGCAAATGGAATCTGATATACAGACAATTAAAGCATACAGAACCCCAAACAGCCATAACCAAAATAAATCTACACCCAGACATATAATAACCAAGATCCCAGACTCAGCACAAAAACAGATATTAAAACCTGTTTCAGAAAAGAAACAGATTACCAATCAAAGAAAGCACATTACAATCACAGTCAACTTCTCAACACAAACCATGAAGTCAACAAGAGCTTGGAGTGAAGTATTTAAAGTCCTGAAAGAAAATAACTTCCAATGCGAATTGATGTACTCTGCAAAACAATATTTCAAATTAATGGAGCAATAAGATAAGAACAAGTGAACAAATTCGTGCCTACCAAACCACCCCTATACAGAGTACTAAAAGATAGTCTACAAGGAGATAAAAATGACCACAATTCCAAGCACAACAACAGAAAGAAATCACAAGGAAGGGCAAGCAATTAAACAGAGAGGAAAAGCAAGGAACCAACCACAGGAGAATAATATAACAAAGATAAGCCAATATGTATCAGTTATAACCATTGATGTAAATAGCCTCAGTTCACCAGTGAAAAGAAAAAGATTAGCAGAATGGATCAAGGAAAAAAATCCAACAATACACTGTACACAAGAAACACACTTAACTCAAAAAGGAACTCATAGACTGAAACTCAAAGGATGGAAAACAGTATTCCATGCAACAGGAACCCAGAAAAAAGCTAGGATAGCTATCCTGTTTGATAATGAAGTGAACTTTAAACCAAAAAATGATCAAAAGAGAGAAAGGAGGTCACTACATACTTGTTAGGGAAAAGATACAAGAGGAAGAGATAACAATCATAAATATATATGCTCCAAATACAGGAGTACCTCACTATATAAGATATATATTAATAGTGCTGAAAAATCAAATAACCAATAACACAATTGTAATAGGGGACCTTAATAGCCCATTGTCACAAAGAGACAGATCAACTTGACAAAAAGTCAGCAAAGAAATAACAGAACTGAATCAAACGTTAACAAATGAAGTTATGAGACGTTTACAGAGTGTTTCACCTAGCAACATCAGAATACACATTCTTCTTAGTTGCATATAGGACATTCTCCAAAATACACCATATATTACCCCATAGAACATGCTTAAGTAAATGCAAAGCAACTGAAATTATCCCGTGCATATTACTCGACCACAGTGCATTGAAATTGGAAATGAATGGCAAAAGAAACCATAAAAACTACATAAACACGTGGAAATTAAATAACACCCTCCTGAACAACCAATAGGTCACAGATGAAATTTAAAAAGAAATTAAACAATATCTACGATCAAACAAAAATGCAAATACAAATTATAGTAACTTGTGCAACTCATGAAAGCAGTCCTCAGAGGGAAATTTATAGCAGTGAATTGTCACATCAGGAAAACAGAATGAGCACAAATAAACAACCTAATGCTTCACCTCAAGCTACTAGATAAAGAAGAATAAGTCAAGCCCAAAACTTAAAGAAGGAAAGAAATTATAAATATCAGAGTAGAAAATAATGCAATTGAGACTAAGAAAACAATACAAAGAATTAATAAATTGAAGAATTGGTTCTTTGAAAGAAAAACAAAACTGATAAACCCATAGCCAACCTTATCAAAAAGAGGAAAGAAAAACCTCAAATTCATGCAATGAGGAATGAAAAGGGTGAACGCACTACAAATCCTATGGAAATTCAGACAATTATCAATACCTACTTCAAAAACCCTTACTTGGATAGGCTAGAAAACAGAAGAAATGGAAAGATTCTTAGAAACATATAAATTACCAAAACTGGATTGAGAAGATACAAAAATTCTGAATAACCCAATATCAGTTAATGAAATTGAAAACGTAATTAAAGACTCACCAACAAAGAAAATCCCAGGTCCTGATGAATTCATAGCTGAATTTTACAAGAAATTTACAGAAAATGTAATGCTAATACTCCTCAAACTCTTTAATGAAATTGAAAGGGAAGAAATTCTCCCTAACTCAATCCTGGAGGTATTACCCTGATACCAAAACCAGACAAAGACCCAACCAAAAAGGAGAACTGTAAGTCAACCTCCCTAATGAAAATAGATGTAAAAATTCTCAAAAAATATTAGCAAACAGAATGCAGCAAATCATCAAAAAGATTATACACCATGACCAAGTGGGATTCATCCTAGGAATTAAAGGATGGTTCAACATATGCAAATCAATAAATGTAATACACCATAGAAACAGAGCCAGAGACAAAAATCACATGATCATCTCAACAGATGCAGAAAAAGGTTCTGATAAAATACAACATTCATTGACAATACAAAAAAAAACCTACATAAAAACAGAATAGACAGTCTTTACATCAGTCTGATAAAAGCCATCTATAATAAACCAACAACCAGCATCATACTAAATGGACAAAAACTGAACACTTTTACTTTAAAATCAGGAACAAAATGAGGATGTGCACAATCACCATTCCTATTCAATATAGTTCTGGAAACACTAGCCAGAGCAATTAGAGAAGAGAGAGAATTAAAAGGCATAAGGATAAGAAAGGAAGAAGAGAAATTATCATTATTTGTAGACGATGTGATACTCTACATAGAAGATCCCAAAAACTCCACCAAAAGACTACTAGAGTTAATAAGCAAATTCAGCAGTGTAGCTGTATACAAATTCAACACTCAAAACTTAATAACATTCCTGTATACAAACAACAACCTCACTGAGAGAGAAATTAGAGAAACCACACCTTTCATAATAGAATCCAATAAAATGAAATACTTAGGAATTGATGTAATAAAAGATGTAAAGAAGTTCTATATATTGAAAGTTACAGTATTCTGAAAAAGGAGATTGAATAGGATGTCAGAAAATGGAGAAATATCCCTTTCTTATTGATATGAAGAACCAAAATTGTGAAAATGGCCATACTCCCAAAACTGTTACACAGATGTAATGCAGTCCTGATCAAAATATCAATAACATACCTCATGCCTAAAATTCATTTGGAAACAAAAGAGACCTAGAATGGCAAAGACAATCCTCACAACAAAGCCACGGCAGGAGGCATCACTTGAAATTATACTACAAAGTTACTGTGATAAAATCATCATGGTACTGGCACAAAAACAGACCTGAGGATCAGTGGAACAGATCAGGAGAGGTGGACAAAACTATGAAGACACTCCGTCGCCTTATCATTGACAAAGTGGCCAAACATGTTCACTGAAAGAAAAACAGCCTGTTTAATAAATGTGCTGCAAAAATTGGCTTTCCCACACCAAAGACTAAAACTAGACATGTCTATCACAATGCACTAAAGTCAAAATGGATCAAAGATCTAAATATTAAAACAGAAACACTGAATATACTGGAAGGCAAAGTAGGTAGAGATCTTGAAGACCTAGGGTTAGACAAAGAGTTCATGAACAAAATGCAAACTGCATGGGAAGTACTTCAAAGAATCAACAACTGGTATCTCATCTTATTAAAAGTTTTTGCATGACAAAAGAAATCACCATCACCAGAACCAGCGCGATGCATGGGCTGCCATCCAGAGTGGGGACAGCCAGACCAAGCCTCTCCCTGTGAGTGAGCACCATTTGAAGACTGAAGGGAGAGAGAACAAGGCCTCACCAAGGAGCAAGACTCCTCTACGAACCAGCACCATGCACAGGCCATCACCAGCAGGTGGATAGCCAGACCTCAGCCCCTCCTGGTGCACGGGCTGGCAAACAAGAAGAACCAATCCCCACCCCCCAACCCCCACTTCCATATGCAACTGGCAGATCTGGAGAAACATAGGCTGCAATGATGGCTAGTGAGGTGAAATGCAAATTGATGCTTGTGGTGTTCTGGTGTTTCACCAACCTTGCAGGTCTAGGGCCAGTGGTCTGATCATCTGTTTAGAGGACAGCAGTATGTAGTGTGGCATCTAGGGGGGCTCTCCTTCTGAGGGTGGTGGCCATTGTTGATTCCCTATTGTCTTGTTTTGAAGTCCTGTATCATTTTCATTGTTTTGTTGGGTTGGGTTTTATTCTCTTTTATCTTGTTTGATTTTGTTATATCCAATGGTATGAGCAGCTATTTCAAAGATATCAAGATGTATTATGGTAGCCATTTTGGATTTACTATTGTCTTGTTTTGAAGTTCTTTATTGCATTCATTGTTTTGTTTTTATTGTTTTTATTCTATTCTGTTCTGTTTGATCTTTACTACATATAAAGTTACCTGCAGCTATTTTGAAGACAACAGGAAGCATTATGGTAAGTATTGTTGATTTTGTAATGTTTTGAAGTCCTGTATCACTTACACTGGTTTTTTTTGATTGGTTTTATTCTGTCCTATTTTCCTTGGTTTTATCCTCTTAAAAAAAGAAAGAAAGAAAAAATGAAAGAAATCATCAACACAGTGAAATGAAAACCCACAGAATGGGAAAAAAAATTAGCCAACTGTCCCTCAGGAAACACATAAAGAACACATAAAGAATTTTAAAAAATCAGGCCTCCCAAATTTAAAGATTTGATGGGCATCTGATATGAATATGTACTTCTCTGTTGAAGAAATACAAATGGCAAATAAATATATCAAAAAATGTTCAACATCACTGGTCATTTGAGAAATACAAATTAAAACAACACTGAAATTCCATGTCACTACAAAAAACAATGGCTATCATCAAGAAATCAACCAATAACAAATGCTGGCAGGGCTATGGGAAAAAAAGGAACTCTTCTCCACTGTTGTTGGGAGTGTAGACTGGTACAACCACTGTGGAAATCAGTGTAAAGATTGCTCAAAAAACTAGAATTAGAGGTCCCATTCAATTCAGCTATTCCACTTCTGTATATTTTTCCAGAACTGAAAACATCATACAACATCATTATATGTGCACCCATGTTTATAGCAGCACGATTTGTAATAGCTAAATCCTGGAAACAACCTAAATGTGCATCAGCTGAGGAATGGTTAAAAAAGATGTGATAATTTTATATAATGAAGTACTACTGAGCTATAAAGAAGGGGAAACTTGAGGCTTTTATAGGTAAATGGATGCAACTTGAGACCTTACTCATAAGTGAAATAAATCAGACTCACATTTGTAAATATCATATTGTTTCCCTAGCGTAAAAAGCTGAAACAGTAAATAAGATTCAAAATGTACAATAGATACTGTGAAAGTGAGTGGGAAACTCAACAGAAAAGAACAACCAGGATAGTGGAAAGTGGAAAGAAGAAAAGAAAGAAGGGAAAAGAACATATGCATTCTTTTATATATATATATATACACATATATATATATTCTTATATACATATACACATACAAGATAGGTAACTATTACTACTAATCCATGTTAGTTCATCAAAAACAATGGTTTGTGCTTTGATTCTTTGATCATTTTTTAGGCCTATACCTTGTAATCTGAACAACTACTTTGAAGATAACAATATGCAACATATTAAACATTGTTAATCTATTATTTTGTTTTGAAATTCTGTATCACCATTTATATTCTTTTTTCATTTTAAAATAAAGATAAGATATATGTATATTATATTCATATATAATGCTTTCACATGTGAGATGTGGTCAAAAAATACACTTTCAAATTTTTAAAAAATTATTATAGTAAAAGACATATTGCTATTAATCTCCCTCAAGATATTCTCTGCCATATGGAACACGCTTTATCCCCTCATACTTGCCACTTTCTGAAGCAGTTCTGAAAGTCCTCCTTCATGAGTGTCTTAGTTGTACTACTATAGCTGTTTCAGTGTCCTGTATCCATTCAAAACCTTTATCTTTCATGTTTATTTTGACTTTAAGGAAGAACCCAGATGTCATTCAGTGCTAGAACCACTGAATAAGGTGGACGAGGACACACTACAAAGTTTCCACAAGCCTGCCTTTCCTTTGGAGGCATTCACTGTACTTTTATTACAACTTGTAAAGACACTGATGAAAGAGAACTTCCAGAACTGCTTCAGAAAGAGGCAAGAAAAATGCAACAAGTGTGTTCAAAGTGGGGACAGGGTTTTGAGGTGATTCGTGACAATATTCTTACTGTAATACATTCACTGTATACTTTGATCATACCTCATAGTATCACTTTTGCAAATAACGTTTCATTTAATAACTTGCACTAGAATTCTCCAGAGAAACAATGCCAATAATATACACAGATGCTTCTTGGCTTTTGATGAGCTTACATCATAATAAGACCACTTAAACTGTAAGTGGAAGATTCATTTAATGTACCTAAGCTACTCACAGCTTAGTAGCACAGTATGCTAGGGTATCATTGTTCACGACCCTGTGGCTGACTGGGGCTGTGTACTGCTGCCCAGCATCATGAGAATACCACCCTGCATATCCCTAGCCAGGGCAAAGATAAAAATTCAAAATTTGAAATATGACTCCTACTAAATGTGTCTCACTTTTGTCCCACCCTAAAGCTGAAAAGTTGTAAGTTGACTTACTGTTAAGCCAGGGATCCTCTGAATGTATCTATATAGAATGACATTTACCAAAAGGAATTCAAATCCCAGGAGAGTTGATGGTGTTGATGGGGCCCAAAGCACTCAGTGCTCTGCGGAAAGTCCTCTTGCTAGGGAGGACAGTCTTTCATTCTAGTCAGGTTTTCAAGTGGCAGGACAAGACCCATTTGTGCTACAGAGGGAAACCTAATTCCTTAAAGTTCACCAATTTAAGGGTTAACCTTATCCAAAAATACCCTTCAAATTGATATGTAAATCAACTACACCATACTCTCTTTTGAGGGGGTGGAAGCAGTATATTGTCCTGAACTACTAGCTCATTGTTGGTTATAATTGCTGACCAGAAGCATTAGTAATTGTTCTAGCCATTATTTGATTTTAACAAGACTCAAATAAGTCTCTTTTATGCACCTTTAGAAACTGGAAAAAGTATTGCAATAACAAGAAACTCAAAATTCTGAAAATCATAACTAAATAGTAAAGTTAACTGGAAAGAACAGCAAAGATGTTAACACTCCAAGGAATTTTCCTTGACTATAACAGGAAATTACAATTCGTTCTTCAAGGTTAACTTCAGCCTACATTTAAACGTCACTTCTAAGTCATGGTCTGTACCTTAACTATCTCTCTATGTGTCTCTTAAGGTCAAACCAAACATTTATGATCAGCTTGAAGAGACACATTGCTCTGTTTTTCCCATTATTTTCATAGTAAACAGTGAGGCTATTTGAAAAATATCTCTAAGTAATCTACTGAAATAACAGGAAATTCCATGCCAATGTTGAAGAAAATAATACAGATGGGAAACTCTGGTCTTTAGCAACATGGGAAGTGCAATGGCTTGGGTGAAACAGGAATCCACCGCCATAAAGAGCACATTATGGAATTTTACTCCATGAGCACAGGGGACCCAGAAGGACAGAGTGTGCTGCAGGCCTGAGGGAGGTGAGCCGACGCTGCCTGGAACAATTTTCCATACTGTACTGCAGCTCCTCAGACCCCCACAGAGATGGGAATCAGGCTTAGACATCTTCTTCTGTTGGGCCTGATAAAGCTAAAAGAACTTCCAAGATCATTCCCACCTTATGAAGATCCCGGGAGAGATTTAGATTCAACTGTTAGCAAATAATGCACATTCTCCAAAGCTACAGAATCAGCCCCCCACCCAGTATCTCTGTATTTAAACAATTATGGAAGCAAACAAGAGAGCCAATAAGCCCGAATCAATAAAATTTTAGGTGGACACAGACTGGTTTATTATTCATGAGAAGGTACAAGGCTTGCCCTGCTTCTGAGAAAGAATGAGGTAAATGGGGGTTTTTTGCTGTTGTTGTTTTGTTTTTGTCAGTCCTTTACCAAGTTATCATTTTTCATGTCCAGTGTTCTCCTTTATAGCTATGTGTTTATATAAATGTAATAAAACACAGACGATGTCCAGGCAATGTTAAGCAACTTATCATTGTGGTTTTCACTGTTCATAGTAAAAAGTTTGTTAACCACTGTCAGCTATGCTAATTCTGTTTCTCTCTCTCTCTCAGTTCAAAAACATTAAAAAGGTCTGATATCTCAAATACAGAAAACTGTGTTGACAAATGCCCACTCAAATCCTGAATGTAAAAGATTTCCCTGGTTTCTGTGTAAAAAGGAACCAGCAAGAAGAACCAGGCTTTGGCTTCAGTTTTTATTCCAGCTCTCTGCGATTTGGGGCGAGTAATTAAACCTCCTACAGGTTAATGTGTTGGCCTTAAAATCAGGCAAACACACATGCGTGTGATGAGGGTTAAGTGCACGATCTTAAAGAAGCCAGCACACAGCATGGAACACAGCACACTTGACTGACAAATTTCTTTCCACCCCTCGCTGTGCCACAAAGTTCACGGCCCCACTGAAAACTCCGGGGTGAACATTCCTGTGTACTCTCAGAAAAAAACTAAGCAGCCAAATTCAAGACAGTGTTTTAATTTAAACTACTAAGTGGTATCCTCCACTCTATTCTCTCTTTCAGCATCCATTTTAAAAGCAAGTCCCACATGCACTTGAGCGCTGAGCATTTCACAGAGCAAAATGAAAGCAGTCAACTCATGCATTATGGACAGAGATGCCTAAAACCTATATAGTCCTGAATAACTGTGCCTAGTAGCTTAAACAGCACACACACAAATTCTTCTTATTCAGGCCCCTAGCAGAAATTAAAGCATCTGAGTAGTCAATCCTTCCAGGAACAGCCCTTAACATGTTCAGAACGAGCCCATAATTGGGACGCTGCCAGGCAGGCTGAAGCACTGGTGGTACATGCATGACTGTCCCATTGGGCGGCGTTTTGTTAATTTTACTAGTAAAAAAAATCAATAAAAGCAATTAGATCTGTTGTACAGATGAGACAGTCACGCACGTTCCACCAGTGTTTCAAACCAGGAAGAACACCTTCATGCCCAAGGGATAGAAAAGTGTAAACATAGCAGTTTCCAGGTCCCACCTGGATGCTTCTAGTTTGTGACTTATGTTGTCTCCAGGGTCACCCTGCAAGACTGAGCCAGGTATTTCCTGGAGAGTTTTCTGTATGTCACATACCTGCAGGGCTTGGTCCTTTTCTGGTCCTATCTTTTAAACTTCCTACCAGTTTCCTGAACAAATTTCCAAACAAATCATGTTCATAGGAATGAATAATTCTCTGAAGGTCAGCTTTAAAGGTAGGCATTCATTCTAGGGTACATTTGTGTCAAAACAGATGGTTGCTTCCATTCATTTGAGGATATGGGAAGAATGGTCTAGGGGAAGATATGCACAATCTCTAGATCAGTAATGGTGAAGCTAGTTGTCCTCACTGCCATGTGATAAGAATCCAAACAAGTCATACCTGCCAAGCATCATCTCATTCAATCCCAGTAATAATTTTTTGAGAGGAGGATATTATTATTATCTCTATTTTTAAGTCAAAGAGATGAAGGGATTTGCTCAAATCACAGAGTTAATAAGTGGCAGACATGAGATTCAAACCCAGACCCTTTTTCCCTGGGGTGTGTGCTGTTAATCCCCTCGGCAGACCATCTCTACAGAGAGGAGAGTTTTGCTAACTACTGTTGGCAAGAACACGGAAAATAGAAATGACTTAATAGCCTGCACAGGATCTCTAGTATATCAGAAACCACATGCTTATTAACAGTAACATTATTCTATAATTTTAATTTCTTATAAGATGATATCATGGTAAAATTATATTCCCAAATTGTATCTAAGTAATCACATACCTATGAGTACAATTTCCTTTTCTTTAGTTGTATGAATTTCCGAATTTCCAAACCAACTTTTTATTTTTACTTTGAATATACATCAGCTTCTTTATCCTATCAGATTAAAGAAGGCCCCTACTTAATCTTGATTTTTGAATTATTATTCAAAGTATAAATACACACTTTTGCCTTTAATCCCAGCACTAGGGAGGCTGAGGTAGGTGGAGCGTTGTGAGTTCGAGGCAGGCTTGGGCTACAACGCGAGTGCAAGGCCGGCCTGAGCTACATAGTGCGACCCTGCCTCAAAAAACCAGGGCTGGGGAGTTTGGCTTAGCGGCTTAAGCACCTGCCCTGGCAAGCGCAAGGCTGTGAGTTCAATCCCCAGTGCCGCAAAAAACAAAAACAAAAAAAAAAAAAAAAATAAATACACACTTTTCACTTACCAATAAAATACTATAACATATTTCCCATGGAAAATATTTGACATTCCAGGTTAGAAGATTTCATTTAATTAACAATCAAAATGATGTTATCTTTGTATAAGCATATCTTTGGGAAGTTTTCTATTCTATTCAACAATGACATCTCAGGTGGAAAATGTTTCTCAAAAATACTTTCAGTAAAAATGCTGTGAAGGGTCCAGCGACATGGCTCAGCAGTACAGCACCCACTGGCAAGCGCAAGATCCTGAGTTTGATTCCCTGGCCCCAATAAATAAATAAATAAATAAATAAATGCTGTGAAGTAATGAATATAGATATATACCCTAAATACCCTATATCATCATTACAAATGATTGGACCACCATCATTCCACATCACTTTGCAAGCAACTGACACTTTGGTGAAGCACAAGAGTATGACTCAGGTCTACAGGGCAGATCGAGTGTGCTTCATACTGGGTGAGTCATCTGTGGTCCAAAATCCCAGCACTGAAATCACGCCAAAGAGCAGATGGCATAAACTCAGTCGTTTCTGTTTCTACATTCATTTTAATAGTAAATTATTCATCATAAAAAGGATATTTTCTGATAGGACTGAGAAGCAGCTTCATAAAATCTCAAATATAGAAAGCATGGCTAATTTCTAGAAACAGAACCTTAAAATTTGGATGGAATCTTAGTGATGACATCCAGGGACATCTGCCTAGTCCATGCATTGCCTCTATAACACACTCGGCCATGTTTCAACTTCCTGAAAAACTCCTCAATTCAAATGTTTGATTTTCAAAGTGCATAGCTTTTCAACTTCTCACCCAAGAAAGCATGGCATTACTTCCTCCAGCTTCTTCTATGCCATGTACAGAGGACAACATGCATCATGTACCAGAAAGGTTCCTGAATCATAGGGAAAAACATACTTAGACGTTTTCACTGGAAATAGAGTAGAAACTAAAGCAGTCAATTATGGAGATAGTTTAGCTTACAAGAATAATTTTTCCTCCTTGGATAAATAGTTAAATACAACTCACAGGTGTCTCATACCAGTGGAATAATAGGTCTTACGCAGCAATAGTTCCTCTGCATAAGTTTATTTGTTGGCTATTATTCTAAAACAATCTTCTGAAAACATAACTGTTAACAGATCATTTATTCATTACTTGATACAGGCATCAGCAGTATAAGTATGAGAAATGTTGAAATATGGAATTCAACTAATTTCTCTCCAAATAAAAATATTTGTAATAAGTTGCACATCTCCCAACTCCAAACAAGGGATGGCTTCTATCCCAGGATATGTGAATATATAAGGTATCAGCTCCAAAGGGATTAGTAGCTAACAGATAGGCATAACCTTCAACAACTAGGAACAAGTGAATAAATATTGAAGCTGAATATATATGTGTATAAATGTATATGTGTGTATGTATATATTTTGCCCTATGCTATTAATAATTCTTAACATTCCAAAAGTGATAAATCTTCCAAATTCAAGTGGAAAAGAATGCATTCCCTTTCCATTTCCACTTCAGATTCCACAGACAGTTTACAGTGTTTGCTTTGTCTCTCTGCTCTAAATCACCTCACCGTGTCTTTTCTAGTTTTGTTTTCATTGTAGATAAGGGTATTTCCCACTCCAGTCTCTCCTTCCTATTCTGCTCCACAGTCTTCTCTCTCTCTCTCCCTCGCCCTCGCCCCCTCTCCTTCCCTCCTGCCTATCCTCGCCATCATCTGGACCCCAAGCATGTTTATTCTTCATGTATTTGTCTCATTACTGTTTTTAGGAAAGCATGCCATATTCCAATACATTCAGACTGTCATAGTTATGTCAATTTTGAAAATTATTTAATGTAGGAGAACTTTACCCTCTGTTTTGAGTTTTCCCTCCCTTGCCTTGGACATCATTTCAGCCCACAGAAACAACACCAAAGAATATTTTTCAGGCTGTCAAATTAGCTAAACTAGAATGTAGACTCTGCATGACACATGAAGACTTTTTCTTTATTCGTATGAATTACAGTTAGTGGGCTGGGTCCACAGTAAATACTTTCTGCAATTTTTCTCCCTATTAACATATCTGCTCATTATTTACTATTCCCTTTAAAAAAAATACTTTTTTTTAACCTTGAAAATTATAAAAGGCTTCTTTCTGTATTGTCCATGGAAGGATTTTATTAAGTGTTAGCGGTTTAGGATTTTTTCTTTTTATAAAAATATTCACAAAATAAAAATATGACTTTTTTTAAAAAAATCCAAATATCCACTAAAATCTGATCATCTACTGTAACATAGAAGTTCCACTTAAAACTGTTCTGATATCAGTTTCAAACTGAAGCAAAAAAAAAGTTAAGCTCATTTTCCACTTGAGATCAAGAAAGAACATTTATTTTTCTGAAGCAACTGAAAAAGCAGCTATGCAAGTTCTGACAAGACTCAGATTACAAAATACAGTGGAATTAGAGGTCACTCAAAAAAGAAGATATTAGGCAAAGATATGAGAGGAGACCTGGGTTAGAAGGTCTCTAGGATCCTCCCCAGTCTGCCTGCCTATAGGCAAAAAGATGGAGGCCCATGCCTGAGAAGCCACCAAAGCTGAATTTAGTTAGTTTCAGAAATAAATAAAAACTAGCACTTAAAATCCTAGTATAACTAGTAAAATCAAGCTTGGATTTGATTCTTCCATTGTTTCATGTGGAAATCCTATTTTACTAGGCACTACTAGGTTTTCTGTTCTCCTGAGGTCTTTTCTTTCTGTCTTATCCCTAAATCTCTAGCAGGTAAGACAGAGAAGAGATAGCACTTGGTTAAACATAACAACACGTCAGAGTTGTACTCTGAAAGATGGTTAATGCTTGCAAAAAAAAAAAAAGCTTGCTATGTGGGGAGATATTCTACTCATAATAAACACGAAGCTTAATGTATTTTTCTATTACATAATGAGGAGTCATTCATGACTTCTCTCTACATGGAACCCGAGACACAGTCTTAACAGCCTCCAGAATTCAGAAAACACAAAGGTGAGAAAAATGAGATGTGTCAAGCAGAGATTAGAACTTTGTATTCACTAGAAGACAACTTGATATAGGAATCACACAAAATAGTTGATAGCATTTGCATGAATCAGTGTATGTACAATTATTTTACAGTAATACTGTTTTTACTTTCTGGTGATGGGTTATATCAGTAGACCTTTCCAAAGACAGAGGGCATAATGAAAGCACATTTAGCAATATATATTTTTCATCACTGGGTAATTCTCATATAAATGGCATCAATTAATAAATATTTGCTTCTAAAAAGGATACCAGGAGTTGACAAATTATGAAAATAAGAAGAAGTATGAAGTATGAATCTACACTAAAGAATATTAAGATGTATTTAAATAAAAAGGCCAGTATGTGTTAACCAGACAAGTTCATAAAAAATGCATGAACATGAAGAACTCAAAACAAGGCAAGATCATATTATTACTCATTTTAAAACTTACTTAAAACATACTCTATATAAAGAACTATGATAAGAAGTTTTGCATTTGTCCCTGTTCTCCATTTAAAATATAATGATATAGATATAAGAAATACACAGACCTAAGAATAAGTGTATTAGAAAAAAGTACTGTTATAATAGTTCAAACAAAGGGCCACCAAGTGGAGAGATTTCCAATAAGGGGATCAGACATAAACTCTGAAGGAAGGTGGTGCTTGATCCAGATTTTTAGAAACAGAAAAAAAAAACTTCAACATAATTGAAAAAATATAAGCATCCTGAAATTAGTTCAGCTTATCCAGCGCAGAGATGACATTTTATACTTTTCAAACTGAGTTTCTGGAAGTACAGTCAGTATCAGATGGAAGTAGAGACAAAGTATGAGAATTTTTAATCTTACAGAGGAAAACAGAGGGACCCAAGAGATGTCCAAGAGGGAAGATAAGAAGACTTGACCCAAACACTTAGAAAACTCTCCTTGGAGCCAAAGAAAGGAGAAAGATGAGCCAGTTCCTATGGGTCACCAAAAAGGTTTCCCAGAAGTTACAAAGCTTGAATGGAGTCTTAGAGTGGCTAGAATAAAGAGAGGGAGAGAGGAAAACAGAGAACAGCATAGGTGACAGCACTGATGTGCTTTACTAATTGAAGCCAAAAAGCACAGAAAATTTAGAGGACACCAAGATCTGACCAATGCCGGAAAAAGCAATTTTACTGATGTGAGTGAGTAAGAGAAAGATTTACAAAAATGCAATTCCACTAAGGTTTAAAGATCTTTGAAACTCACTAATAAGTCTAAGTTTTATGCTGATGGCTAAGTGGAGCCACTGAAAGCGTTAGAGCAGTGAAGTGACGTGGCAGAATTTCAGGGATAATGCCTGATCTAAAACACAAATCAATCAATCAACCGTGTGATACCAACTTAATCAATTTTCTACTACGATTTTGAATAGTATATGTACAGTTCAACCTCTAAAGCACCACAGAGCATTTGTATGAACAGGGACCATTCCATCCCCTGAGTCTTATTCTTCATCATCAATGAGACCAAAGATTGGACAGGTTACATGGCAGCAGGTAGCTGACTGGTGGTGCTTCCAAAAGAGTATGCCAAGGGTGTTTGACAGCCTGTGTCTACACTCACCAGCTAAGTGGGACCATATCTGAGGGCTAGAGAAATGATCTCCCTTATCTCTTTCACCTACCAGATGAAAGGAAACTGGGGAAATAGAAGATTAAGTAACTTGCCCAAGATTTGTAAGTTTCGAGACTAGGAGGCAACCAGGAATCTTTATCACAGAGTCCCTGCTTTTCCCTACTCTGTTTTACTACCTCTTTGCTCCCATCCTGCTTTTGCTCATTGAAACATGGCTGTTTGGTTCAAATCAAAAGCCAAAGCCTTCAAATCTGCATATGTTTGGAAGGTGATGATGGGATTCATATGTTTGGAAGCCTCATGTTCGAAGGTAAAGATGCGATTGTGGCAGTGGTACAGCTGACCTGCTGTTAAGTGGAATCTGTCAGAAGAGGTACATCATTAGGGTCATGGCCTAGAAGGATTCATCTTCCTCCCCAGCTCCTCCCTTTACTCTCTGCTTCCTGGCTGCCAGGCCATGAGCCGTTCCTCCACTGTGCCCCTGTGCAATGCCATCTTGCCTTGAACCAACTGACCGTGCAAAGACAGAGAATACCAAAGTAGCCAAAATAAACCTCTCCTCCTTTAAGTTACATCTGTCAGGAATTATGCCTCATCCTTCTAATCAGTATATGCACAAGAAATGCATTTTCTGAAAAATTTAAACTTCAATGAGGCAAAAGATTTGATATGAATTGACACTGACTGTAAGAACATCCCCACACACACTTTAACTGAAGTTCTATATTTAGTTTTCATAATTTCTCAGTAGCACATGATGAAAAAACTTACCATAATTTAATCTTACCTGGAAACACTGCTTTTCTATTTTTCTTTTTCTTTTTTTTCTTTTTTTTTGTACCAGGGATCGAACTCATGACCTTGTACTTGCCAGGCAGGCACTTTGCCACTGAGCTAAATCCCTGGCCCAAAACACTGCTCTTAATAGAAGCACATTTTCAAAATGTTTGTGTAGACTAGAAATCGAGGTAGGGAATGGAAAATTCCTCTTGACACTTCTAGAGAAGTTCAAACAAAAACAAGAAGTGATATTATTTTCAGAAATCTCATGATAGCTCCTTGCATACAGTAGACACTCAAATATTTCCTAAATACCACTGAAATACGAAGAACAATTTAAATACATATATACTTCAAAAACAGGAGTAACCTAGGGGCACTGAGTACAAAACAGCTCCAAATATTTATATGCCAGATAACATTTTCATATACTTATTATAAAGATAATGTTAACATGAAAATTAGATAATACATAAAATTACCAATAGCAATTTGAAGTCAACCTGCTCCCAAGAAAACTATAGAGATGTGTTAAAACATATTTACATGGAATTCTGCTTCTGGACAAGTTGGGTTAACAGGAATCAGATTTACCTTCCCATTAGAAATGGCAGTCACAAAAACTAAAACAAACAAAAAATTCAATATAAAAAAGTTTTTAATACAAGAACATCAGTTCACAAGAGACAGTAGTCCTTTGAAGATATTTCTTAAGTGCACTCTGCAATTGCCTCAGTTTACTGTATTTTGAGGGATTTCAGGCCACAGGCCAGGGAGAGGTAGCTGTGACAAAGCATGGTCATAATGGAATGTGGATCCACACAAGAGAATGAAAAGCACCAGGTAATAATAAATTCACTGGAAAATGCACATGGCTTTCTACTATTTAAATATATTTCAAACATGGTGGTACACTTAAACAAAAATAATAATATACTGTGGGGTTTATGAGATATAACATAGGTGCCAGGTATATAGTTCAGCAGCACAGCACCTGCCTGGCAAGCATGAGGTTGTGAGTTCCATTCACAGTACAAAAAAAAAAGTATTACAATAGTATACTTGTAATTCTCCCTGGCTGACTTTTAAGCTATTGTTATCGTATTTCTTATTACTATTTGTGATAACTCTCATTTTTTGTTGTTTTGTTTTGTTTTGTTTATTGGTACCAGAAATCGAATTCATGACCTCACACTTATTAGGCAGGCACAGTGCTGCTGAGCTATATGGCCAGCCTTACTGTAAGATTTTTATATTTCATATGATGGGTTATAATAGTATTTGAAGGCAGATCTTGATGAGCTAAAATCATAAAACACAAGATCTAAATCATTTTTTTAACCATAGCACTTTTGACATTTCAGCCCAGATAATTCTTTGTCATGAGTAGCTTTTATGTGCATTATAAAATATTCAGGAGCGACCCTGGACTTTATTCACTAGATGCCCAGAAGCATTTCCTCAGTTGTGACAACTGTAAATGTCTTTTGACATTGCCAAATGAACCCTTAAAGAACAAAATCACCCCCAAATAAGAACTATTACCTGCACGCTCCAGAAGCTCTGAACTCCTCACAGCCAGACTCAAGGGCCTGGTGGTGCCACACTTCAGGGTGCACTCCACCCAGCCACCTGGGTCCCGGGGATCTCATCCCCCACCCAGTAAGGCAGTAGGTCCAGCGACACACTCCGGGAGTGAGCCCTCACTAGCTGCACAGAAGATCGAGCTCTGCCCAGGCCAGCGTCCCAGCACAATCCATCAGGGGAACGCCCGGCCAGCCTCACAGGACACAGAGGTACCAAGCCCAGCCAGCCCAGAGCCCCAGAACTGCTCATCAGGGAGTGGCCAGCATAGCTGCAAAGCCTTGGAGAATTTAAGCTCTGCCCATTACAACACAAGCCATGAGCTCCACCATTCAGGGATGTAGCCGTGCAACAAGTCCTAGAGGTTGCAAACTCCGCCCAGCGAGGAGCAAGGTACCTTATGCCAGGGGCACGCCTGGGTTTGCCCCACACTCCAGAGGCTCTGAACTCCTCACAGCCAGACTCGAGGTCCTGGTGGTGCCACACTCTAGGGTGCACTCCACCCAGCTGCCTGGGTCCCAGGTATTCAGATCCCCACACCCAATAAGATGGTAGGTCCAGTGACACACCCCAGGGGTGCATCTCTGCTAGCAACCTGAATTGCAGAGGTTCTCAACACTACACAGCCAGGCTCTAAGCCCCAGGAACAAGCTCCAGGGGTGTGCCCCTGCTAGCAGCAGGGAGGATACAAACTTTGTCCAGCCCAGCATCCCAGAGTAACCCAGCAAAGTACATCAAAGGAACACATGGCCAGGCTCACAGATCACAGAGCACAAGGATCCAGCACCATAGTCTGGGGGTGTGCCCTGGCTAGTCATGGAGATATTGGCGGATTAAAGCTCTACCCAGCACAGTGTTCCAGTGCAACCCATTGGGAGGCTGCATGCCCAGCCACAAAGGTCCCAGAAGGAAATGACAAAATGAAAGAGCAAGAGGCAGTCTCAATCCCCCAGCCCACTGAGAACAAACCCAAGACACACTGAAATGGAAGACAACTGAACTTTCTGAAATGATAGCAACTGAAGTAAAGAAACAACTCCATGAAACTATAGAGGAACTCAAATTAGAAATAATTTCTCAGCTAAAAAATGAAATGACAATCATTATGAAAGAAATGTTGAGTGTATCTAAAGAAGATCAAGATAAAAAAATAGAAGAACATAAAATGATGGAAACTTTGAATGAACAACATAAGTCACAAATACAATGCATGAAACAGATTAAAAGGGAAAGTCAGGAAATGAAAAATTCCATGGAAAGTTGGCAAAACTGCTTGAATGAAACTGAAGATAGAGTCTCAGACCTTAAACACAGCATGGAAGCTTACGATCACGAAAGAAAAGATGTCTTAAAAATAACAAGGAACCAGGAAACAACAATTCAACAGCTGCAAGATGATGGCAAGAGAAATAACATAAGATTAATACACATCAGTGAAAAAGCAGGGATCAATACTAATGACCTGTGAAGACTATCTGCAGAAATAATAGCAGAAAATTTTCCAAACATGGGAAGAGAATCTGATATGCAGGTAAGTGAGGCATACAGAACCCCAATTAACCATAACCAAAATAAATCTTCACCAAGACATATAATAATTAGGATATCAGAAATGCAGCACAAGAACAGAATACTAAAAGCTGTCAGAGAAAAGAAACAGATCACCTATGAAAGAAAGCCTATCAGAATCACAGCAGACTTCTCAACACGAACCTTCAAGTCAAGAAAACCTTGGAGTGAAGTATTTTGAATCCTGAAAGAAAACAACTTTCAGCCCAGATGGATGTATCCTGCAAAACTATCTTTAAAAATTGATGGAGAAATAAGACACTTCCATGATAAAGAACAACTAAAGAAATTTATGGCCACCAAAACAATACTACAAAGGGTACTGAAAGACACTCTAGAAAGAGACAAAGTTAACTACAATCTTAAGAACAACAACAAAAGGAAACCACTAAGCAGGGCAAACAAACAGAAAATGTAGAACACCACAACAGAAAGATATCATGACAAGGATGAGTCAATACATACCAGTTACATCAATCAATCAATGTAAATGGTCTCAACTCACCAATAAAAAGAAACAGACTATCAGAGTGGGTTAAAAAACAAAATCCAACAATATGCTGTGTACAATAAATACATTTCACTCAAAAGGAAATGCACAGACTAAAAATGGAAGGATTGAAAACAATACTCCATGAAACAGGAACCCAGAAAAAAGCAGAGGTAGTTATTATGTTTGCAGATACTGTGAACTTCAAACCAAGAATGATCAAAAGAGATAAAGAAGGTCACTACATACTTGTTAGGGGAAAACTCCA
Organism: Dasyprocta punctata; assembly: GCA_004363535.1. Classification (NCBI taxonomy): domain Eukaryota; kingdom Metazoa; phylum Chordata; class Mammalia; order Rodentia; family Dasyproctidae; genus Dasyprocta; species Dasyprocta punctata. The sequence goes on from RJWM01014304.1 coordinate 40,136, forward strand.
AGAGGAAGAGATTACAATCATAAATACATATGCAGCAAATATGGGAGCACCCAACTATGTAAGACAAATCTTAATAGACATGAAAAAACCAAATAAACAATAATACAGTTGTAACAAGGGACCTTAACACCCCACTGTCACAAACAGACAGATCAACCAAACAAAAAATCAGCAAAGAAATAACAGAACTGAATCAAACTTGTGAACAAATGGACCTAGCAGATGTGTACCGAGTACTCCACACATCAACAACAGAATACACATTCTTCTCAGCTGCACATGGGTCATTCTCTAAAATAGATCACATACTGGTCCACAGAATATGCTTAAGTAAATGCAAAGGAACTGAAATAATTCCACGCATATTATCTGACCATAGTGCAATAAAATTGGAAATTAATGACAAAAAAAGGCACAAGAACCCCATAAACACATGAAAATTAAAAAATACTCTCCTAAACAATCAATGGGTCACAGAAGAACTTAAAGCAGAAATTAAACAATCTCTACAATCGAATGAAAATGCAAATACAAATTACCGGAATCCGTGTGACACAATGAAAGCAGTCCTCAGAGGGAAATTTATAGCACTAAACTCCCACATCAGAAAAATGGAAAGAACACACATAAACAACCTAATGCTGCCCCTCAAACTTCCAGAAAAAGAAGAGCAAGTGAAGTCCAAAGCCCAAAGAATGGAGGAAATTATCAAGATCAGAGCAGAAATTAATGTACTTAAAACTAAGAAAACAATACAAAGAATGAATCAAAGAGTTGGTTCCTTGAAAGAATAAATAAAATTGATAAACACCTAGCCAACCTTATCAAAAAAAGGAAAGAAAAAACTCAGATTCATGCAGTAAGAAACAAAAAGGGTGAAATCACTACAGACCCTGTGGAAATACAGAAGATCATCAACACCTACTTTGAAAATCTTTACTCACATAGATTTGATAAGACAGAAGAAATGGACAGATTCCTAGAAGCCTATGAATTACCAAAGCTGAATCAAGATGTAAAGCTGCTGAATAACCCAATTTCAGCTACTGAAATTGAAAATGTTATTAGAACCTTACCAACAAAGAAAACCCAGGTCCTGATGGATTCACTGCTGAATTCTACAAGAAATTTAGGGAAGATTTAATGCCAACACTCCTCAAACTCTTCAATGAAATTGAAAGGGAAGCAACTCTCCCTAACCCATTCCTGGAAACAAGTATTATCCTAATACCAAAATCAGAGAAAGACCCAACCAAAAAACAAAATTACAAGCCAATCTCCCTAGTGAACATAGATGCAAAACTCCTCAATAAAATACTGACAAATACAATACAGCCAGTCATCAGGAAGATTATACACCATGATCAAGTGGGATTCATCCCAGGAATGCAGGGATGGTTCAACATACGCAAGTCAATAAACGTAATACACCATATCAACAGGGTCAAGGACAAGAATCACATGATCATCACAATAGATGCAGAAAAAGCTTTCAACAAAATCCAACACTCATTCATAATAAACACCCTACAGAAAATCAGAATAGATGGACTCTACCTCAACCTGATAAAAGCCATATATCATAAACCAAAAGCCAACATCTTACTGAATGGAGAAAAACTGAAAACTTTCAACCTAAAATCAGAAACAAGACAAGGATGTCCATTATCACCACTCTTATTCAATATAGTTCTGGAAATACTAGCCAGAGCAATTAGACAAGAGAAAGAAATAAAGGGAATAAGAATAGGAAAGGAAGAAGTAAAATTATAATCATTTGCAGATGATATGGTACTCTACATAGAAGACCCCCAACAATCCACTGAAAGACTTCTAGATGTAATAACCAAATTCAGTAATGTTGCTGGATACAAGGTCAACACTCAAAAATCAAGAGCATTCTTGTACACAAACAACAAACTCACTTTGAGAGAAATAAGGGAAACCACACCCTTCATTATAGCATCCAAAAAAATGAAATACTTAGGAATCAATCTAACAAAGGAAGCAAAATATCTATACAGTGATATCCCTTTTCATGGAAAGGAAGAACAAACATCATGAAAATGGCCATTCTCCCAAAATTGTTATACAGATTTAATGCAATCCCAATCAAAATACCACTTGCATACCTCACAGAGCTAGAGAAAGCATTCCTGAAATTCATCTGGAAACAGAAGAAACCTAGAATAGCAAAGGCAACACTCATTCATGATTAAAAAACCCTACACAAAATTGGAATAGATGGTCTCTACCTCAACCTGATAAAAGCCATATATCATAAACCAAAAGCCAACATCTTACTAAATGGAGAAAAACTGAAAACTTTCAACCTAAAATCAGGAACAAGACAAGGATGTCCATTATCACCACTTCTATTCAATACAGTTCTGGAAATATTAGCCAGAGAAATTAGACAAGAGAAAGAAATAAAAGGAATAAGGATAGGAAATGAAGAAGTAAAATTATCACTCTTTGCAGATGATATGATACTCTACATAGAAGACCCCCAAAAATCCACTGAAAGACTTCTAGATGTAATAATCAAATTCAGTAATGTTGCTGGATATAAGGTCCACACTCAAAAATTGATAGCATTCCTGTACACAAACAACAAAGTCACTGAGAGAGAAATAAGGAAAACTACACCCTTCACTATAACATCCAAAAAAATGAAATACTTAGGAATCAATCTAACAAAGGAAGTAACAGATCTATACAGTGAAAGTTACAGCACTCTAAAAAAGGAAATCAAAGAGGATTTCAAAAAATGGAAAGATAATCCCTGCTCATGGATAGGAAGAACAAACATCATGAAAATGGCCATTCTCCCAAAATTGTTATACAGATTTAATGCAATCCCAATCAAAATACCACTTGCCTACCTCACAGAGCTAGAGAAATCATTCCTGAAATTCATCTGGAACCAGAAGAAGCCTAGAACAGCAAAGGCAATTCTGGGCAATAAAGGTAAGGCAGGAGGCATCACAATTCCCGACTTGAAACTATATTACAAAACTATTGTGATAAAATCAGCATGGTACTGGAATCAAAACAGACCTGAAGATCAATGGAATAGATTAGAAGATACAGCCACAGCTACAAACACACTCAGCCAACTCATCTTTGACCAAAGGGCCAAACATGTACATTGGAAGACAGCCTCTTTAACAAATGGTGCTGGAAAAACTGGCTTTCCATAGGCCATAAACTAAAACTAGATCCAAGTCTATCACCATGCACTAAACTAAAGTCAAAATGGATCAAAGATCTGGATATTAAAACAGAGACACTGGACTTCTGGGAAGATGGCGGAGTAGTAGGATGCAAGGAAAACAGCCTCTCTGAGAGACACCATCTAGACGTGAGATCACGCCATCTTGAGGAAGACACCAAGGAGGGAGATGAGCTCCTTGGACCCAGGAGGAGCCTGAAGTCTTAATGGAACCCCACAGAGAAAGTGAAAAGAAAAAAAATCAACTAAGAAGTGGTAGCTGGCAGAGCCTTCGCCCGGAGCCAGACTCAGTGCGCGAGGTGAGCTGTTGGAGCCCGGCGATGCACAGTCATGGTGTTGGCGGCAGCTGGTGACTCCAGGGCCTCTGCAGAACTATTCCTCAGTGGAACACAGTGGCAGGCAAGGAGGACTGTGCTGGCTGCGGTGAGTGCACAGGGCTTGGTCTTCCTGCAGCAGAGAGTGATTTGCTGGAAGCCATTCTTGAGTAGGGCCAGATATGCCTGGGGCTAAAACTGTTGCCAGCTTCCCCCAGCAGTTCCTAGCTGGGCACAGACCTGTGAAAACTGCTTGGATGGCTGCGAGCCCAAGGAGGCTGTTCTCAGAGCAGGCCTGCTAAGATTGTCTACTACTCCATCCACGGACACTTGCTGGCTTGCAGAGATACAGTGCCACAATTTGGGGTGCTGTCTCCACAGGCTGTTTACCAGTGAATCCACAGAGAACCCCAGAAGTATACCCTTCTCTCTCTCTTTTTTTTTTTTTTTTTTAGTGTGAGTGTGTTTTCTGCCCTCCTTTTGGGTGTGGTCTTGTTCTGTTCTCTTTTCTGTCTCTTTTGGCTTTCTTTTCCCTCAGTCTTCTGCAGTGGATTCCCTGAGTTGGTAGACCCATCTTTGTTCTCCAAGGTACTTGCAGTCTCTTTTCTCTTTTCCCACTTTTCTGTTTTTTCTTAAATTCATTTTGGGTCCTCACCCTTGGGGACAGAATTGACATTTTGTGAACCTAAGTGCTGTTATGATTGTTTTGCATCCTGTTGTATGGTTATAAATTCAGTTTATATGGTTGGGGGTTGCAAATCAGGGGTTGGATCAGTGTACTATTTGTTGGCTGTGTTTGGTGCTGTGGGTGCCACTGCAGCCAGAATTGACTCGATTGAACTGGACAGCTGTTGGCCTTGATGGTCCAGGATTGGGATTGACTGGGGGTCTCAGAAAGGGTTGGGGCACGGTGCCAAGGAACTAGGGACTGGGCTAGGTGAGCAGTGGTTTCTCATCTCTGACAATCTGAGGAGGTGGGATTTTCCAATAGACTCAGAGCCCAGGAACCAGTTACACCTGGAAGATATCTAGAGGAAGTGCTTATCACCTGGAAGTCCTTAACACCACCATTAAAGTAACCCAATGCAGGCAACTAACAGGTATCACTTTAGGAATTAAACTAAAAAGAAAAGAAATGAAAAGACACTTAAACAGATCACAACCCCAGACACCCAGTTCACCAAAAGCAAACCCAGGGGGCAATGAGGCTGGAAAATCCGAAAGCCCCCTACGAGGTTCTTAGAAGTGGTAACAAAGCAGTTGAATGAAGTTTTGGAAACAATGAAATAAGAAATAATCTCTCAAATAACCACAGAGATTACCAAAACACACACCATGCTTAGTGATGTTAGAGAAGATACAGACAAAACAATAAATAAGCTTAAGCAAATTATGGAAGAACAGCATAGGAAGCACATGGATTCCATAAAGCAGATTCAAGTAGATATCCAAGAGAACAGAAACTCCACTGAAAGTATTCAAAGCAGATTAAGCCAATGTGAAGACAGGATCTCAGATACTGAAGACAGGCTCACAGTTAGTGACGAGCAAAAGAAAGATTCTTTAAAACTAGCAAGGGATCAAGAGATATTAATCCAGCAGTCGCTTGATGAGACAAAGAAAAATAACTTATGATTAATTGGAGTCAGTAAACAAGCAAGAGAGACCACAAATGACATTAAAAACATCCTTACAGACATCATGTCAGAAAATTCTCCTGGTAGAGAAAAAGAATTTGACATACATATAAGTGAGGCATATAGAACTCCAATTAGCAATGAAAAAAAAATCTACTTCCAGGCATATGATAGTCAGAAATTCAACACAAGAATAAAATTTTAAAAGCTTTTAGGGAAAAGAAATAAATTACCTATAAAGGAAAGCTCATCAGAATTTCAGTGGACTTCTCAGCACTCTCTCTCAAGTCAAGGAGAGCTTGGATTGAAGTCTCCAAGTTCTAAAAGAAAACAACTTTCAACCCAGAATGATGTATCCCGCAAAACTGCCTTTCAAAATAAAGGGAGAAACAAATACTTCCATGATAAGGAACAGTTGAGGAAATTCACGACCACTAAACCAGCATTCCAAAATGTTTTGAAGGACATTTTAGAAAGGGATGATAAGTATTACAGCTCCATGAACCCCAATAGAAGGAATCCACCAGGAGAAAAGAAAACAACCTGATAAGGATGAGTCATTACATATCAGTTTTAACCATCAATGTTAATGGTCTTAATTCATTAGTTAAAAGACATAGACTGGCAGAATGGATCAAGAAGCAAGATCGAACAATATGCTGTATACAAGAAACACATTTAATTCAAAAAGATACTCATAGACTGAAGATTAAGCGATGTAAAACAATACTCCATGCAACAGGAGTCTAGAAAAAAGCAGAGGTAGCTATCCTATTTGCAGATAAAGTTAATTTTAAGCCAGGACTGATTAAGAGAGACAAAGAAGGTCATATGTATTGGTAATGGAACAATCTGAGAGGAAGAGATAATAATGCAACAAATACTAGCGCACCCAGTTATATAAAACAATTATTAATTGACATGAAAAATCAAACAAGCCTTAATGCAAGTGTATCGGGAGACCTCAATACATTGCTGTCACAAAAAGACAGGTGTGGAGTTTTGGGGATCTTCTGGGTAGAGTATCATGTCATCTGAAACAAAATCTATGTATATAAAAATTAGTTGTGACAGTCAGAGAAAAAGAATTTTGAGTAAAATGTAATTTTTTCAGGGTCACCTTCAGATTTTTTTAGTGTGAAACATTCATTTGAAAACAATTGTGTTAATAATTAGAGAGATGATATTTCATGTCTGTATTTTTTGTTTTAAATAATTTTCAGGAATATCCAATACACTGATGATTGTTGCTGTTTTGTTGGTTGGGGTGAAATCATTGTGTTTTGATTTCTTTTTTTCCTTTTGTTTAAAATAAAAAAAAATAAAACAAAACAGAGACACTAAATTTGCTGGAAGACAATGTAGGTAAAAATCTTGATGACATAGGAATAGGCAGAGAGTTCATGAACAAAAATCAAACTGCACGGGAAATACTTCCCAGAATCAGCGACTGGGATCTCGTCTTATTAAAAAGTTTTTGCATGTCAAAAGAAATCTCCAACAGAGTGAAATGAAAACCCATGAACTGGGCAACTATCTTAGCCAATTGTCCATCAGACAAAGGACTTCTATCTAAAACACATAAAGAATTTTTTAAAAATCAGGCCCCTAAAATTCAAGGACCCAATCCAAAAATGGGCATCTGAAATGAATACACACTTCTCAAAGAAAGAAATACAAATGTCAAATAAATATATGAAAAAATGTTCAACACCAATGGTCATTCGGGAAATGCAAATTAAAACAACACTGAGATTCCATCTCAACCCAGAAAGAATGGCCAAGGTTAAAAAATCTACCAATAACAAATGCTGGAGGGACTGTGGGGAAAAAGGAACTCTTCTCCACTGTTGGTGGGAGTGTAGACTGGTGCAACCACTGTGGAAATCAGTGTGGAGATTCCTCAAGAAGCTGGGATTAGAGATCCCATTCAACGCAGCTATCCCACTTCTGGGCATTTTCCCAGAAGAATTGAAAACATCATACCACAGTGATACTTGTGCACCCATGTTTATAGCAACCCAATTTGTAATATCCAAATCTTGGAATCAACCCAAGTGCCCATCAATCAAGGAATGGATAAAAAAGATGTGGTACTTTTATAGAATGGAGTACTACTCAGCTATCAAGAAAGATTGCATTGAGACTTTTATAAGTAAATGGACATGACTTGAGGCCATACACATAAGTGAGATAAATCAAACCCACATGTGTAAATACCGTATTTTCTCCCTAGTGTAAGAAACTGAAACAGTATATACGATCCAAAATCTACAATAAATACTGTGTAAGGGTAAGAAACTGCTCAAAGAGCAAAAGTAATTGGGAAATGGAAAAGGAGGAAAGAAGGAAGGTGTTATGGTTTATACATTGTGTCAATTTGAGAAGTCTAGCAGCTTAATTAAGTAACTCAGCAGCTTCACATCCTGGGGGTGTAGAGCACAAACAATTACCTGTTCATTGGGTCAATTTAAGGTCAGAAGTTTGACTGAGAGACTCAGCAGGGGGCCAGGGTTCTTACTTTGTAAATATCCTCATCCTCTGCAAAGGAAGGCAAGGATATTTGTGAAGCAACACCCACCCTGGGTAGTGGGGGTTGTGTGTACAATATAAGGGAGGAGAAGAGGCTTGTTCTTGCCCTTTTTACTCTGGCTGCTTTTGCTTGGCTGCTGCCTGGAAGTGTTGCCTCTGTGCCATGCCACTCTACCTTGGAGCCAGCTGATTATGGACTGAAACCTCCAAAAACTGTAAGCTAAATAAACCTTTCCTTCCCTAATTTTGGGTGTCAGGTATTTTGTCTCAGCAACGAATGAAAAGTAACCACAACAGAAGGGAAAAAGAAAAAGACATAAATCTGTATATATGTATATGTAAAATAGCTAAAATGACTATACTGCTGAGTGTATTAGTTATTGAGAAAGAACAGTTAATACTCCTATGATTAGGTCAATTTTACATGCCTATATGTTAATGTAAACAACCATGTTGAAGGTAACAACAGGTAATACTGCAACCACTGTCAAGTTCCTATCATCTTGTTTTGTAAACCTATAATGTTACTGTTGAGGATTTGCTGTTGTCATTTGTTTGTCTCTTTTGCTTTTTGTCTTTCTTTTCTGTCTTTTTTTTTTCTCTAAAAAAAAAAAAAAGAACTATTACCTAACATTACCATTAAAATAACAGAAGTTGCAACTAATATGCAAAGAAGGTAAAATTATATCATTAAAAACATTAATTCAAAAGTAAATGAATACAGAGGAAAAGAAGAACAGGGAAGATATGGGATAAACAGAATAAACAAATAGCACAGTAACAATGATCTACTAAAACCTAATAAATCAGTAACACATTAAATATAAATGATTCAAATAGCCAAATTAAAAAGTAGATATTGTTAACTTGGATAAAATTAAAGATTTAATTATATTGGCCTATAAGAAATTCAATTTAAATTTAAGAGCAAAATTAAACAGGAAAAGATATATCAAGTGAACATTAATCCATGGAAACCTAGAATGGCTATATTAATATCTGACAAAGACAACTTCAGATAGCAGTGTATTATAAGAGAAAATAACATTAACTTCAAAATAATAAAGCAATTGAGTTGCTAACAGAAATTTATAATCTAAACGTTTCTGAGCCTAACAACTGAGCTTTAAAACACATGAGGAAAAAAAAACCAATAGAACCATAAGGAGAAATAGCAAAATAACAATTAGAGTAAGAGACTTAAACAAACTTTCTAACAATTGATATAATTAATAAATAGAAACTCAGCAAACAGAAGATCTGAGCAACACAACAACTTGATGTAAACCGGGCGTGGTGGCACACACCTTTAATCCCAGCACTCGGGAGGCTGAGGTAGGAGGAGCGTTGTGAGTTTGGCTTGGGCTACAATGTGAGTACAAGGCTGGCCTGAGCTACATAGTGCAACCCTGCCTCAAAAAATTAGGGCTGGGAGTTTGGCTCAATGGCTTAAGTACCTGTCTGGCAGGCGCAAAGTTGTGAGTTTGATCCCCAGTGCCTGGGGAAAAAAAACTTGATGTAATTGACAATCTGTGGAATATCTGTGACACTGACACTTGTGACATATGTGACCTATGCGTGAATCACACAGTGCATGTTTGTTTCAAGTACACATAGGACATTTACCAAGATAGACAATATCTCAATCTGAATGAAATGAAAATATAACATATGAAAATTTGTGAGATGTCACTAGAGTAGTGTTTAGAAGATGATTAAAGCCCTAGAATCTATAATAGAAAAGAAGAAAGGCCCAAATAAATCACCTCGGCTACCAGTTTTATAAACAGAAAAAAGGTCAAATTAAACCCAAAATAGAATAGCAGAAACAATAAAGAAGAGGTGGAAAATTAGTAAAATTGAAAACAAAAAATAATGAATGAAATCAGTTAGCTTTTTAAAGAACAGTGATAAAACAGTGAATTTTTAATTTTTCGGCATATAGCTTCCTGAGCAAATAAACCTGAAACTTTGGTCAACAAACAAATCTTGAAGATTAAAGGGTAACCAGACAGCAAGAAATCATTCAGTTGTACCTTTCATTTCAAAGACAAATCACATCAGATTTGCAGAGAGATATCATAGGTTTTAAATTTAAAGATGTTAGCCTCATCTCCCTTATGAACACATTTATTTACATTCCAAAGGGGTAACAACTCAGGAATCTTACCCTCTCTTCCCAACAAAAATGTGCTTGCATTAAGAAACTGCGTTTTTTCTCTTTCTCTCCCAACATTTATTCAAGCTTCAAGATTTATACTTTTTCAGGTTTTTATGTCTAGATCAGACATGAGCATAGGCTGGGTTACTTTTGCCTCTCATTTTCCAAAGACAGGGAGAGACTGAAAAAAAGTGAGTCAACCCAGTTATTGCTGTAAATAATAATAACCTATTCCTACTCCAGAAGCCTCATGTTTCCTTTCAGGATATATAAACACAGATATTCAAAATGCTTCAGTGACATTATTATACTTTCTCCAAATACTAGAAGGATAATAAGGGAATATTATGAGTAATAATCCCAACCAAAATTGACAGTTTAGGAGAAATGAATGAATTCCCTGAAAGATGCAAAATACCAAAGCTGACTCAAGAAGAAGTAGATGACTCATGACAGGTATGGAGGAGGTCCACCGACAAGCACAAGATCTCAGAAGCAGGGAAGGCAAAGAAAGCCCTAAACAGAGAATTAAGCTGAAGGAGAAAGTCCCCAGATGCAGTCCAGGATCAGTAGGGTTAAGAAAAGGTGGTGGGACCACCACTAGATAGCAATGGTCCTTAACCCCTAGGTCTGGTGAAAGTTCTGAGGGAAGCAGCGGGTATTGCAGCATTAATAAACCCCTTAACCTAGTCTCTCTCCCCCAGGGACAAGGAACACAGGGAGCAAGATACTCACACTTAGAGCACTAGAAAGACAGAGAATCACTGAGAGGACAGAAATTGAGCTAGTACCA